>MJUU01048468.1:5970-23118 GCA_002080025.1 Modiolus philippinarum | reverse complement strand
TCGTAGATGTCTTTCTCTTGTGCTTCTCGTAGAAAGAATAGACAGAAGTAGCCACATAGAACACTTAGTTTGTGTTGGTACTGGATTGTGTTACGTCTGTATTTACCCTTTATATAGTCAATAAATTCTTGTGGTGGTGAAAGACCATAACTATCAAAGTAAATATTCCTCTTATTACGAAAGTCCCAACACACCCGATGAGTTCCTTCCCCACTTGTAGCGTCCAAATTAAGAATACCACACTCATTCTTGTTTGGTCTGATTGGTAGATTATCCCTACTATAAACCCCTCTGAAAGAGGTAATACGTAGTTTATCAACCCAGTCTAAAATATCAAAGTTAGTTAGCGGTTCAAGTGTCTTTTTTTTTGCATGACGTAGGGTCTGGGTACGCTGTCTACTTGTAGTCCTCTACCAGATGGGCGTTCAACTTGTAGTCCTTTCCCCATTAGGCCGGCCAGCAATGGCACTGCCAAACTGGCTAACATACCAAGGAATCCACCGGTCTGTTGTCTTTTTGTGATTCTAAGACCAGTTCCTGATTTCTGTTTGAGTGCTGACTGCAATTGCTCTTTCTGTGTTTTTGTTAGGTGGTCAACGTAGGGTTTTTGTAAGAGGGTGGTGATTTTGTTGTGTGGTACGTCTGCTGTTACCCCACTACCAAGCACCTTTTTCACCCGTTTCAGCTAGCCGCTCCGATGCCAAGGGCAGGTAATAGTTTGGATGCCACTGTCTTTATGACCGGAAGTGCAAGTTTAGCGAGTGCTCCAAGAAAACATCCATTTTGTGATTGTTTTGTCATCTGTGTCTTTGAAATTCTTATGTGAACCCCAGTACCAGAGGCCTTTGCTTTCTGTATTTTTTTCATTTGTGTTTGTGTTAGCGCCATAGGAAAGTCCCCTGTTAATTGGTTGTTTGTTAGTCTTAATGTTAGAGAAGATATGTCTTTGTATGCTTTAGCTAAATTCTTTCTCTGACCTTCGGATAAACCAAGACTATAGTTAACGTATTTACTCATTTTTTAATACCTTAGATAATTACTATATCATTTCCAATTGTGTCCAAAATTATATTTTCTTCGTTCAGTACAAGGGCAAAAATTCGGTAGGGAGCAGCTGGGGGAATGTTCAGTCTGTAATGCAGCGTCAGGGATGTGTTCTCCATACTCACCGATTCGTCTGCGTAAGTCAAATCAAAATAGATTAGTCCGTATAGGGAGCCAATGTTGATAAGGGTAAGCATGTTCCCGGTGTCATAGTCGTTGCTTGCATTGGGTTTAAAATTACAGGCATCTCTGAAGATTCTGCTGATTTGAGTCGAGCTATATCCCGTTTCCGGGTAAAAGATACCAGAACCAACTACTAATCTAGCTGTCAGGAGGGTACAATTTGTGTTTGCTGCATTTACTTTAAAAGTGTCGAGTAACAGAGGATTTTGGAGTTGGTCGTTGTGTTTTCCATTTCTTTGTAAGAATATGATTACGTGTTTTGGGTGTTTTATTCCTGTTGTAATGCGGTACGACCCTTCAACAGATTGACTCGAGCTACTAGTGTGAATGGATTCTCTTAGGTATGTCCACCGCCTCGGTTTCATGTAATTCTGAAGTACGGTCGACAGACCGACAGAATTCAGTTTTAGTCTGGGGATCCAAAGTTCAAAGTGTGTAATTACAACTCTACCGTCATCAGCACCATCGGCCTTGAACAGCAAGTAATTGTCGTTTATTTCTACGGTTATTCCCATCTGTGCTGGGGGTAAAAGATTTTGTTCTAGTGATTGGAAGAATGAAAATCTGTTCAGTGGTATTTCTGCTGTTACCTCTGCAAGTGCATTTGTGAGCGAAGTTCTCGCCTTAACCCCTGAATTGTCATCAGTAGTTGCAACATTATCCGGGTAAATAAAGCTGTTTTTGCCTAGACTACTCACATATCCGTCTGAAAGTGTGAGTAGTGATTTGACGTGATTTGCAAGTGATAGGTTGTTGCAGTCGTACACTATTTTTCCATTTTGTCTGACTGTTATTTGACTGAGAAAATTGGTTACATCTGAAATAACAGATACTGTGTCATTATCTGGTGCTGTTCCGTCAGCTAGTTTACCATTGTACCAGTCATAAAACGAAGCCCTATCGTTTATGCTAAATTTGTAATCCGTTTTGACTTGTGCTTGTCCATTTGGGGGAGTTCTTATGGGAGTGTCTAGTAAAAAGTTACAATACTCAAACCGATCGCAGAACTGTGTTCCTCTAAACATTTGTTCTTACTAGATTATTATTTTCTTTCTTATATAAAAATATGGCAGAGTTTAGAAGTCGTACTTTGGACAGATTGAAGCAAGATTTGTGTTCGGAAGTCCGGACATGTGAAAAGAAACTAGAAAAAAAAAAACGAACAGCCAACATTGTGTCATCTGCGCTCACCATTTGTACTAGTTTAAATGTAATTTCAACTGGCTCTGCAGTCGGTATTTCGGCCTCAGGTATTGGCATAATAGCTGGTGCTCCGTTGAGTTCGTTGTCTGTGATAAATTCTATTACTATTTTTATTTTAAATGCGTTTTCCAACAGAAAGAAAAAAAACGACAAAAACAATTGGAGAAAAGACTTGCTTTGGCAAGAGAGTTTAAGTTTAAGGTTGCAAACGAAATAAGTCAGGCTTTAAAAGATGAGAAAATTTCTGGAGAAGAATTTGAAGGTATTTTAAATATTATGAGTACTTTTTACAAGGAAAAACAAAAAATAGGCGAGATTAAAACTCCGCCGGAAAAAAATGAAGAAAGTTCAAAATTTGTTACTTAAAAGTTTCGTCGAATTTTTGATTTTTTTGTAGTGCTTTCTGGTGCTGTTAGTGAGGTAAATAAAAACCATGGTGTTGTTTAAACGTCAAGTTTCAGGTATATTTGATGGGAGTGCTTAAAGCAGAGTCTTGAGTGTTGGAGAATGAGCAAAACCTACACGTTTTTTTTTGTTATATACTTCTGAAGTGCTTAAAGCAAAGTCTTCAGTGTTGGAAAAAAAAACAAATGTGAGTAAAACCTACACATTTTTCCCGTATATACTACTCATTGATATATCCACCTGAACTTGAAACCAAATTTTCATGTCTACCAAACAAAAAAAATTACTATGTGCGAACTATAAAACTTACTGAATTTCTGAAGAAAAAGTTACGAATATCTGAAATTTAAAAACTTTTTCCATAATTTTCATAAATTCATTTTTATTACACATAAATGGTGGTTAAGGTTCTATTTAAAAGTAAAATATTCTATCGATCTTGTAGACTGAGAAAAATATGGTCATTTATGAAACATAAGGTCTAAATTTTGTGGATTTTGGATGTTACGTACTTCGTGTATGTATAGTTTAATGTTTAGATGTTTAGTCAGTATTTAGTGGTCCATATTTTTGACATGATTTAACAATATCGAAAAGCTTTTGTTTGACACATAAATAAACTTAAACATATAATTTATAAAACGGAAAATATAATGCAATCATTTCCAGTTTCTAATATATTGAACCAATCACATTATCTTGAATTTTGAACAATATTTTTAAGTGCGAAAAAATAGATTATGTAATCGAGTTCACCTGAAATAAACACTTCCTACTTAAGAATAATACTTAACGCTACATAATTCACCTTAGTTCAACTAAGCATGCTTATATAAGGTTAGTAAAACAAAAATTAGAACAAAAAGTATACAATATGGCAAGTAAATTTCAGCACTATGAACGAAGAATGTTGTAGGTTTAAACTAACATGTTATTTGTCTGTATTTTTGTCGTGGTTTGTACGTGAAGCTTCCAACTGATGTGATCTCGCCAATATTTACATCCGTTTTCCGAGCAACAGTAAATACATACTTTTTGTTTACTTAAACCGTTTATATAATTTGAAACCTTTATATATGCATTATAGAATAGGTGTAGTAATTTACTTCTTTATTTTACAATAAAAACATATTTTGCATTTGTTTTTGCTGCATAAGTAAATTTGTACACAATTGCTTATACGGTGTAAACAATACACTATTCACCCGATGCTTGTCTTATCGATTCTACCCCGTGCTAATGTAAAGAAAAAACTTGGATCGAAGTAGCTTTAGTACCTCAAAATACACATGCAGCCAACACAAGCTCTGTGAAATAATATTTGATTCCGGATAAGAAGCACCAGAGACATGTCCAATAGGAAAAGACCTTGGTTGAAGGAATAAGCATAAGTTCAAAAGGAAGTCTCGTCCTCGGTTTTTATTTTGTTTTATTGCCGGTAGATACATTTGCACGTGATCTTTTTAAAACTTAACTTTCACATTTTCTTCGTTTTTTATTTTTTAACATTTAAAAAACATTTAGGCAATTTAGCATCAGTTTTTTTTTTTTCGTAAGGTTAATCTACTCTAAAATAAAAAAAAAGCTTGCCTCCAAAGTAATGCTTTTCTCTGTAAGTTGTGCATTACTCTCAGCACTTTCATGGAGTTTCATTCTTGTTCATTTTCAGGTGTGAAAATGCTGTCCATATGTTGTCACCTAAGACAATCTGAATTAAACTGGAATCATTAACAAAAAAGGGACACCAATTAAAGTGTGACAAAGCTTTTAATATTTCCAAACCGAAAATTGGAATTTTTGAAGCACCGACTACAGTCCACCTCACCAACACCTGTTTTCTCTTAATGTTTTTGTTGTTGTTGTTGGAGTCAAGATTATATGCAATCACTGTTTGAAAGTGTAATGACTGGCGACGACTCAGCTTTTAACACTAAATTTGACAATATACAATATTTAACTATAAATTGAGTGAAACGATTGATCATGATGAGTTTCTTAATTTCCATGGGACAAAGATGATTCTTTAATTCATCCATGAGTGGTTTTTCGACCTGAGATAAGAATTGTTTCAGCATACAAAAAGACACAATACCTGTGGCCCGGGCAGCTCTGTGTTGTTGTTGTTGTTTTTTTTTTCAAACGCGTAAGCGGGTTAAACTCTTAAGTCAAAAATACAGCCGATTGAAGAAAACATAGGTTCTTGATATCATTTTCAGCATAAATAATAAATTTCTTCTTATAAAGTGATCGAGTATTTACTTTCAATTCTCTTGCGTCCATCCCGAAACATCATTTTGTATTGGTAGTCTCCTTACTACACGATAAGTAGAGAATCAGTCCTTTGCATTATTGTCTACATTGTGAGATGAGGTCATATAGATGCTCCTATATAGACATTATCATTGTATCAGTACACAAATTTTGCAACGATAATGAATTTAACGAAATCACATCATTTTTACTGCAGGATTCATTTTCTTTTCGGATGAGGAATTTGCTAATTATTTTACATCCAAGACAAACTTTTTCGGAAAATTTCAGAATCTTTTGTTTCTTTTAAAAGTAGAGTGGAACTAATATAATCTGCATTCTTATCTTTATACACGAAGGTGGTAAATATCGGTCTATTGATCGTCAAACTAATGACCGTCGGACCAATGACCGTCAGACTAATGACTGTCGGACCAATGACCGTCGTACCAATGATTGTGTGGACTTACGACTGTCGGACCAATGAGACGACCCCATATACTGTTACTTAGGCATGGTTTGGGGACGATCATTTGAATTTTTGAAGTTACGGGGCTTGGACACAGTTGTTTATTTTCAGTATTTTTTCCTCGCAGCATTTATAGTTGATCGCAGCATATATATATTCTAATCCTGCTTTGTGTATGAATATTTGTTTTCAACTATTTCAAAGACTGAATAATATTTTATTTTCCAAATCATCCCCCTATCCCCACCCCTATTCCTCCAAATAATCGTCCCGTATTTTTGCAATAGTTCGTGAGCGTTTGTACCAGTCTAGACCTGCCTCTTCCATTACATTATAATTTGTTAAGACCATTCACGAGGATTTAATTCGAATAAATTACTTGTAGTCTATCCGAGGAGCGACGCGAGAAAACTATTTTTACGGGTCACGTCATCCTTTTTTACGGGTACATGCAAAATATGCATAACAGAAAACTGTCATTTTAAAACTAAAATATCCACTTTTTCCTGGATTTTTTTGGTCCGTTTTGTCAACTGTACCTTTACCCAAATAACACACAAGTTACACGGATATAGTGACCAATGAAGCAAAGAAATATAAAAAAAGTAACTTTTTAGGTAACTTTTCCTGTTTCAGACTCCCGTGCATGTGCATTCACGCACCGGGGAGAAAGGTAAATATTTGATATTCTATATGTAATTTGTGACATATTAATATGTAGTTTGGCCTTTTGAGTGTTAAAACTGTAATTCTATTCTCTGAAATTCATTGATAAACTTACCGTTATTTGTTTGCATTTTTACGGGTACAAATCGATTTCAAGAGAGATTTTTTACGGATTCAGCTACCCTTTTTTATACCAGGTGAAACATTTTTAACAGTAAACAGTATAATCTAATTGTGTAACATTCGTGGAATATACCCATAAAAAACAATAATTTTCGATATAATTTTCAGGTCTTTTCAATTTAAGATATAATTCTACCTTATGTAAGAATGTTGGTCACGAAGGGTGCTATTTTTAACACAGCAATGATTACAAGTACTGGTGAATTAGGTATAACACCACTAATTCAGTCTCCCATAGACTCCCATGTTAAATTGCTCATGTTTCAAACTTTGTAGAAATTTTACTAAAAGTTCAAATGAAGTGACACGTGTCTCAACTTAAAAAGGCACCTTTCAAGAAACTCTCATGAGAAAATCAACCCCCCTTAACTTGCATATAAGAAAGAACTGGTTCCCGGAAGGATCAGTACTTCCTGCATGAATTTGACAGAAAAAATTCCTCCGCCGCCCATGCCCATAAAATTTTTATTTCTTGACGAAATTGTATAAATCTAGGCTCAAAAGAAGCCTTAGAATATAAACTTTCCAATTAAATAAGATTCACTTGCCAACACTTTGAATATGTAACAAAATAAACATTATATTGGAACTATATCGTATCTTATAAGGACTAAATTCACATATGTGCCCGACTGGTTTCCGAATTAGTGGTGTTATACCATTAGCTAGGCTATGGAATAGCCTAGCTATATAGATAGTTCTTGGGGGAAGTGAGGAGTACGCTTGCGCAGTGAGGAGAACGCATGCGAAGAAGACTATTGACCAATAGGAATTTCAGATTCTCGAAAATCAAAATGACGTCCAGTTTCGTCCTGATAAAACGGGGCGGGGTTTAATTTTTCTGTTTCCTCGTGGAAGTTGAAAAGTATTATAAACATTTGCTATAGGTGGTACTGGGAACAGGTTCGCAGAGGATGATGGGATTGGTATTGCAACATCGCTTAGCAAGATTAATAAATATAGATATGATAAAAAGAATAAGAACAGTAATGTATAAATTTAAAACCAGAAGTTTATAAATAAAGATGAGGTATTGGGCAATAATCAATAATATACATAAACTATTAAATGTATGTATCATGGTATGGGTGGACGAATGTGTCTGTGTGTGAAAGTATACATAATTTTGTTATGCCCGAAAGGGCCCTGTGATTAGGCCAATAAAGAATTTGAATTTTTGAATTTTTTTTCATTAAAGACTTTTCAATTGTGTTAAACAAAGCGTGATTGTAGTTTGTGGAGATACTTAGGCAATGGAGAACGAAAGGTGGAAAGAGATAGAATTGCGTTTTTTGCGGAAGAATAAAGAGCTACCGGTGTTGATTTGTGTGTGCTGTAAAAGGTTTATCTTTCGAAGCCAAGTACACGAGAAAGAATTTAACGCAAAAGATGAGAGGTTGAAAGAAATGTTAAAAGGAGAGAAGCATATTGTGTGTAAAACGTGTAACTCGTATGTGTGTAAAGGAGGCTATACCTCCTCAAGCAATGATAAATAATTTAGAAATGGATAAAGCTCCTTTTGAAGAATTAAATACTCTAGAACAATATTTAATTTCTCCAGTTTTACCATTTTACAAAATTGTGATTTTACCAAAGTCTGATCAGCGAGCTGTACACGGTCCAGTTGTGTGTGTAGAATCCGACATGACAAAAATAACGAAAAGCACTGATTTGAGTACATGTATACAAATTAATACATCATGAGCCACCACACCCTTGTCAATCAAACACGCGATTTTCTATCCAAGGCTATTCCATAGCCTAGCGTATCGTTTTTATTTCATAAAAACCATTATCCAATTTATGTCATCCACTTATGTTTATAAAGTCCTGTCGTGTTTTCTAGTTTAATACAATTTCAATGGTTACCACGTCGTACACACGCTTAGAACGTCTTAATCATAAATGCGTTTTAATGAATTGGACATTCGGTAGAATCAAACATATATATCATGTTGAAACGGGGTATTTGCAAAAAAATATCCCTCCCAAACATATGAAATATCTGTATAAAAACCCCATAATAATAGGCAATGATAACATAAATGTTTAAATAATCTGAGTTTAAGATGGTTATGTCACAAGTAATATTTATGTAAAAATAAAATAATCTAAAGCTATCGAGTCTTTTCATTGTTATTTATATATATAATGGTAATAACCCCTTCATAACAGTTAACTAATGAATTGATTTATAATTTGTCCATTGTTACATGTTATAGGATAAAAAGGATCCCTCACCTAAATGTCAATGAATCATTCGATACTTTTTAATAACTTTCATCCTTATAATTAAAGTTAACAAGATTTTACAACATGGCCTTTTCCATATCTGACGAGGTATCATCCCCAGACTCCCATTATCAAGCATGAGACGTCAGTCGAGGGCTTATATGTGTCGAGGGATGATACCTGGGCAGATATTGTAAAGGCCATATTGTAATCTTTTTATCACATATTTAAACCATCACTTACACACACAAATTTTCCATCATATTTAATTAAACTTTTTTTAAATACATTCTCTATCGACATGAATTTTAATTTAAACCGTATATAACATGTTCTAATGTGGGGTACTCCACATGTACACCGGATTTACCTACACTGAAATCTACATTTATTATGACTTACAAGCGCTATGACTTCACAATTTTTTTTTCAAGAACAAAGATAACGACGTTATTTGCGGAAAGCGTATCTTTTTCAACTGTGTTTTTGCGTGTTTTAACATATTTACCATATAAGAATCAAAATAATTCACGGCATCCGTAATTTACCATTGGTCTCGCTATTTCCACAATTTCATGAGATTACATTTGTAATTCGTGGATAATTTTCATATTCAAATTAAAGAACACGTGAAATACTGTATCAGATCACTACTTGTTCATAACTATAAAATATTATCTCATGATAACTACTCTCATTTAAATTTATAATTATAAGACAAAAAAGCAAAACTATAATAGTCATTTATTCATGATATTTATAATCACCAAATAATTTTTTTTATAAGAACTAAAATTTTATTGAACATATTATCTAATAGTTTTTTTCCCATCAATATGAATTTTTATGAGGGCTCTGCCACTTTATTCCGGACGCCCTATAGTAATCAGTCTGTCCGTCCGTGCGTCCGTAACAAAATCCGTTTTCCACACTTTTTCCCAATACGCTTGCAGATATTCGGCTGATATTTTGTATTTGAGTTAGGTATGATGAGTTACAAGTCAAGTTCAAGTTTCGTATTAGTCCGTCCATTTTTGACGAAGTTACGGCCCTTGGACTTAGAAAATTTCACTAAAATAACAGCTTTTAACACTTTTTTCGTAACGCTTGCAGATATTAGGCAAATATTTTGTATGAGAGTTCAGTATGATGAGTTACAAGTCAAGTGTAAGTTTCGTTCTGGTCTGCCATTTTTTGACCAAGTTACGGCCCTTTAACTTAGAAAATTTCACTAAGAAAAACTAAAAATAAAAGTTTTCCGCACTTTTTTTCCATACGCTTTCAGATATTGGGCTGATATTTTGTATGCGCGTTCGGTTTGATGTGTTACAAGTCAAATTTACTTTAATTGCGGCCCTTGGACTTCCCCTGAAAATCGTTGTTTTCCGCACTTTTTTCCATACGCTTGCAGATGTATGTACAGTGTTCAACCAGCGGGGCCCTGTAAGCGATGGGTGTCATCTCCATGATATCTAGTTTCATTTTATATCTTCTAAAATCATAATCATACGATAGAATTTCAAATCTAGTCAAAATTTTTAAAAATGCTTTTTGTAAAATAGATTTTAAAAATATTTTTTCTTTAATTTCTATAGAGATATTAATTCTATCATTAGATCAAAACCGCGTTCTAAAAGTATATATTTTCACTTCATATATAATTATTTTATCGTAAACTACAAAGAACGACCTATTTTCTAAACATAAATGGAATATTTTTTGGTTCAGAACGGGAATCCTAAGTTCGAAATTCAGCGTAAAAAATGGTAGCACTTGTATGTTGTTTACTGTAGAAATGTTTATTGTTTACAGTAAAAATGTGTAATACTACGTGAAAAAAGGGTAATGTTTACATATTTAACCTAATATTTTAAAGCAATGAAATGTGACATATGTGATTGGATTTGTCCTGATACTATTATTTAAATGTTTATTCATTTTAATGAATATTTATTATTTCAGAGACTCTTATTAAAGGGTAAAAATAGAAATTTGAGAATGGTTTAAATGAATAATGCCTTTGATGCCTTTAAGATAATTAACTTAGAAAGGAACAGCTCCGCTTTTTAGATACTTCGTCAGGCAAAATAACAGGGCACGGAGCAAGTTTTTTAATCTACAGTGCTCTTCAGTGTTGAAAATTTGACAACAAAAACAAAAATATAACGAGCAGAAAATGATAACATGATATACTTTTAAGGAACACGGATCTTTTTTTTTTTTTTTTTTTTTTTTTTTTTTTTGCTGTCATCTTTTAAAAATCGACCATATATACCTTGGTGCTTTTTTCAATTAGAGTTATTCCTGATAATGTAGATTTTTAAATCTCCTTTCCTCCTCTTTCATTTCCCTACATCTGATCATTTTTTTGCGCAGACGACAGTTTTTGTTTTTGTTTTTTTTGTATCTAACTGTTTCAGAATACCTGATAAATATTCGCCAAAAAATTTGACAGTTATCATTTATGTGTAATATTTACATATTTCTTTGATTTTATTTTTATTAATATATTCAAATCAGTATCTAGAATGTGTAAATCAATGAGGTCATTTTTAATGTAGAAATAATAGTTGCGACTCCGATAAAGTCATGAAATTAAATAGTCTTTTTTGTCATTGTTTCTAGAGTAAAAATGTGATTTTCGATTCGCACAATCAAGTACCTAGAACTAATCGACTTGTTAAAAAATAAATTGCATACATTATCTGTCCTCTGTGAACAACAGTATTTGAAGCGCATATATTGCACATCAAGTAACGTCGTTAAAAAGTGCACGTTATGACGGTGCACAAATGTTGATGTCGGGCATTTTTTAAGACTTATAAAGTTGTTTTTATTAAAATCATATACTACGCGTTATTCTATAAATCTTGGTTTAAAACCCAAGCTGAAGTGATGAACCACCGGAATACATCTTTCAAAATGTAAAATTAAAAATATAGAAAAACAACAGACGCAAAATTTGTCATTTGTACGCAAAGTCGCAAAATCCTTAAAAAGGGGACATTTCGTAAGACTCTGGAGAAAGCTTGATTGAAACCTTTAAGACGTGTCATTTTCGTCAATATTTTTCTTGTATATTGCTTGGTTTATTAACATGTATGATATGTATTAAAATGCCGGTTTTATACAAAGATTACCTGTTTTGTTACGTCTAAATATCAATTCGTGCTTAAATTTGAACTTCTGTTCATATGCTTACAATACTTACCATTTTCACCATCTTTCGCCATTTCGCCAAATTAAGTCATTGGACGCCAAAAAATTCGTCACAAATAAATTGGCCATTATGATGTTACCCTGTGAAGTTTGGCAGATTTTTACGCATTTTAAAAAAGTTCTCAATTAACAAAGTTTACACCCAAAAGTTAATGTTACGTCTTACACGGCTATTTTTAGGCATATTCATCAGATTTTATTTCTGTAGGTAGAAAATCGCCCTATGTAATTTTTCAAACCACTTTTAGACAGAATCTAATTAACAATATAATTTTAGTATATAATACTTGATATTTTCATTTGGTAATTACATTTCAATGTCGCCACATGGAGTTCTTAATGGTCGAATATGCGAGTGGTACGAGTATCTTGCGTAACGCCTAAAAGATTTCCCTTTTTTTAATCATGTACAAATACAAATATTGACTAAATATATGCTACTTATTGAAACACAAGCTTCTGTTCCACCTATTATGTAAACATCGTCGTAAAATTCCCATAACGCATGATGAAACCCGTTAAAAAGGATGGTCATTGTAAAATATAGATTTCAAATTCGCGGGTACCAGATTTCAAATTCGCGCGACAGGGTCGGAAGCGGAAGTGACCCTCACCAACATTTTCAGATTTGTCAGCTAGTTGTTTAATAACCAAACATTATACATTAAAGAGCGAGCTATCGCTCGCATATAAAAAAGAAAAGATATTTGGTAAGTGTCAAAGAAACCGCACATCATCTACATCTAAAACAGAATATATATCTGCACAAGGCTTTCAACAAGGGTAGAGCTCCACTTCTTGTGAAAAGCTCTAAATTGCCTCGAATAAATGAAACATGTTTTTGTAAAATTATTTCTCCTCCTACCTGAATATTATCATTTATAAAAACCTATAACAAAACATTTAACAAATAACACAAAGACAAACCAATGACCACAATTCCTGACTTGGGACAGACGTATACATGCGCTGGGGTTAAACATGTTTTGTTGGATCCAAACCCTCCCTCAAGCTTCTCGACACGAGAGTAAAATTTAATACTGCATTGTCAATATTCGGGCATGAGGAACATGGACCTTATTCGTACCTTGCATATAAATAATTAAATTTTGGGGTCAGGTTATAGGGAAAAAGTACAAATGTGCTGGGCAAAAATCCCAATGATTGATTTTTTGCAGACCTAAATGGAAACGGTAAGTCTGTGTGTAAACGCAAAATATACAAAGATGGATTTTGTGCGTACATATTACCGACAAATCGATCGGTTTTTGTCAGGAAACAATAAATCTGCAGAGAGAAACAATGGGATATTCAAATGATGATTGGTTTTCTGTGTACGTATACAATGTATTTTGGCCTCGGGATTTTGGCTGACAAATACTTAAACATTGATAAGTTGGAAACACCTGGTTTTATGAAGAAAAACTATAATGAAAGCAATAAACAAATGTTTTCTGGGATTTTCCTGGCATCAGGCAAACGCAGAATTCCATAGACAGGACTTAGAACTATGAATGACTATAAAGAAATGTGATTATAAACCTTTGAGGAATTAATAGATATTCCTTGCGGCATACGCATTAATATTCGAAAGCCGGATTTTGTGCCTAAGAATGCACAAATAATCCGCTTGTCCTATAAGGAAATTTTAATTCTGCAGATCGATTGTTTGTGGCATACGCAAATATGCCAAAGCTGGTTTTTGTGCGTACGTATGCACAAATGTCTTTTAAGGAAATTTTAATTTTGCGTACTATGCAAATATTCCAACAAGCAGGATCTGACAAAATGTCAGGATACTCAAGCTGCAGAAAGTTTATTTAGTTATGCATCTTCTTACTTAAAATATAACTTTGGTTGAAATGTATAAATATTTGAAATGACTCCCTTTTGTACATGGGTTGACGGAGTAAGTATGAGATGTATTGAAAGTAGGTACAACAAAAGTTTGGCCAAACATTTATGTTTCACCAGAAAACGCATGTTTAGCTCATTTGGCTTAAAAAGGCGATGTGAGCTTTTCTCATCACTTCCGTCCGTCGTCCGTAACATTTCATATTTGATCATCTCCTCTGAAATCATTGGGCCAATTTTGACCAAACTTTGGTTGAATGTTCCTTGGGTGGTCCTCTTCCAAAATTGTGTCTGATGACCCCGCCCTCGGACCATGATGACCGCCAGGATACAAATAGGAAAAAGGGGGATGAAATTTAAAAAATCTTCTCCTCTGAAACTATAAGACCAATCCAAGCTAAACTTTACCGAAATGATCCTTGGGTTGTCCTTTTTCAAAATAGTGTCCTATGACTCTGACATGCGACCAGTACGGCCAACGGGCTAAAAATAGAAAAAAGAGGGATTAATTTTGAAAATCTTCTCAATTAAAAACTATTGCGCATATATTAAACAAACTTTGCTAAAATGGTGCTGTGATGGTCTCTTTCCAAAATTGTGTCCGGCATTTCCAACCTCTGACCAAGATGGCCGACACAGCCAAACGAAGTTTAACATAGAACCCTATGGGAATTTCATTGATTTTTTTTTCTGGATTGGAACCAAACTTTGGCGGGATGATCACTAGCTGGGTCTCTTTCAGAATTGTGTCCGATGACCCCTTCCGCCAAACCAAGATGACTGCCTAATTCGAACTTAATTTAACATAGGACCCTATGGGAATTTCATTGATTTTTTTTTCTGGAACTGCTCACTCAATTGAAACCAAACTGTGGTGGAATGGTCACTAGGTTCGTCACTTTCAAAACTATATCCGATGACCCCATCTACCCACCAAAATGGCCGTCAAAGCCGAATTTAGTTTAATGAAAATTTCATTGACAAAGAATTTCTGGAACTACTCACTCAATTGAAACCAAACTTTAGTGGAACGGTCACTAGTTGGGTCCTTACTAAAACTATATCCAATGACCCAGTCCGCCAACCAAAATGGTCACCAAAGCAGAACTTAGTTTAACATAGGACCCTGCGTTTGGTTTATTACCTAAAGATGTCCGTACGGTCCGGAAAGCGAAAGAGACTGGTGCCCCCCCCCCCCTCCCCCCACTGGTGGTAGAGTCTGGTTCTGTTTCCTTAAAAACATGCTTTGCAGACGATATTACCTGAATCTGTCGTTCTCAAAACGAACCGGAAAATATTTTTTTTGCAATTATTCTCCTGAGAGATGAAATATTCCGCAGATGACGTTTTGAAACTGAAGCAATGGCATAAAGTTTGAAGGAAAAATTATGAAAAGAATTTTAATCGCGAAAACAACGCTTTGATGATGTTTCAAAGTATATACTCAAGCCCCTCTTGCATGGGCTTGAGTAAAAAGGATTTTGTGCGGAGTACGAAATTGTTTG
The DNA here is from genome assembly GCA_002080025.1 of Modiolus philippinarum. Classification (NCBI taxonomy): domain Eukaryota; kingdom Metazoa; phylum Mollusca; class Bivalvia; order Mytilida; family Modiolidae; genus Modiolus; species Modiolus philippinarum. The sequence goes on along the minus strand of MJUU01048468.1, from coordinate 7,905 downwards.
TGCAGATGTCCGCAAATTCTATGAACGGAACATCTACGGAGTTCGCAGAAAGACAAAATTGGGACAAACCTGTATTAAGACATGTTTTAATAAACGTTTGAAATGACTTTAAAGATCAAGCCTTATATCAATGACAAAACGCACCTGTATAAATAAAAGAGAACTCATATTATATGTCATGTGTCAATTAATAAACTTTCACGAACCGTTTTTATGATTAACTGGATAGTTCCCTGCATATGGTTTTGTCTTTGAAAGAGTCATCAGTGGCGGTCGGACCAAAAAAAAACTAAGAATAATAGGCAAAAGAACAATGTAACGACATTTCAATTTCAGCTGATCTAATTCTTAATTGCTATTGTATGCTCTGTAAGAAAATGACATGCATTTTAAAAAAAGTTTCATTGTACAAGCGCACTAGCATATTAATATTTCAAAATGCCGGAAGGGAATGAAAGAGAAGAACCTCATTCGTTAGTAGGGAAGGATTTATGGCATACCTAATGTTTTTATTGCTTATATGCCTTCAAAACAGACCAAAATGTCGATCAATCTACATCTGTGCGTTGAATCTTGGGTACAGATGCGGGGTTATATCGACAATTTATATAAAACCACGGGCAAAGTATATTTGAAACAATGTGGAACAGCGTATCATTATTCACCTTGAATGTAAAAATCACCACCAAATACACAAATAAAGAATAAATAAATGAATTTAAAAAAGAATGTTGAAACCAATTAAGAAAGATGACAGTAAGACTAAAATCTGCATATTTTTCAACTTACATTTGAAGATATTATTGTCCAAATTCTTTGGTCTGGCCTGTACGGAAGCGTATTCCTGTCACGCAAAGAAAAACAAATTATCTCATAATTATGAGATAATAAGTCATAATTACGAAATACTAAGTCAAATTTATGTTATATTATCTCATAATCATGAGAAAATAAGTCATAATATACAGTTATTTAATGCATATGAGGGCAATAGACTAGAATATTTTGCCCAAGGTGTCAGAAATCCCCATGTGTTCTATTGCCCGAGGCCAACGGCCGAGGGAAATGGAACACTTGGGGGTTTCTGATACCGAGGGCAAAATTTTCTAGTCTATTGCCCCAATATGCATTATATAACTGTTTTATTACCTTATTAAATTATTTTAGCAAAAGCATATCTCATGCAAGCAAAGAGAGGTTGTTTTCATGACAAATAAGATTTTAATCAAAACTGGGCCAAGAGAAGATGTTTTCACGACAAATCAAATTTTATTCAAAATTTGGCAAATTAAATTTCATTCAAAACTGCTCAAAGTTTTACTTTACATGTTTTCATGAAATGCATTTAAACTTCTGAGTTCTAATGATTTATAAACATAAATTTTTAACAGGTGAAATCAATCTTTGGTCCAATTAACAAGAAATGAAACTTTAAAGCGAATATGTTAAGATTAACATGGAAATTAAGTATTAAAAACAACCTATCCTTGTTTTCCAGAATATTGCGGGCAATAGTTTTTGTAAAATTTCCCGGGGCAATAGTTTTTGTAAAATTTCCCCGGGCAATAGATCACTGACTTTTTGCCCGGGATTCACAAGAATTAATCCTCCAATAAGAAATCGGGGCATTTTTTTTTTGAAAAAATAGCGAAAACTAATGCATTTCTTTTATAATGGGAAAATGATTTTATAAGGTAACAAGAGTGGACCCTAAAAGATGTCTCGCCCGTCCCTGCTTGTCACTAAAACAGTCATGTACTACTCAAGAGCAACCTACAAGCCAAATATTATTACCATACCACTTACAGTTATTAAGAAAATATTCTAATAAAACACTCAATTTTGTTCACTAGACCATGAAAATGAGGTCAAGGACAAAAGCCATATGACAGACTGACATGTACTAACCAAGACCAAGCTATATACCAAATATCA
>MJUU01048466.1:14057-31902 GCA_002080025.1 Modiolus philippinarum | reverse complement strand
TTGACCAAACTTTCATTGGTCCGCCTGTGCAATGCTATGTAAGACAAATACAACCATTCATAGGATTGTTACTAAGCTGCCGAAGCATTATAAATTAGTGAAGGTTCCATCATACAAAAGGCATACATGGACGCTTGGTGCTATATTGTATACAAATAGCCATATATTTTTTTATGCATATGGTCAATCTTTTTTCAGAAAACTCATGTAGATCTACACCACAAAAGTACCAACAACATATGAAACACCCCAAAAAAAATACCACCATATTATTGTAACCCCCCAAAATACTAAAATGTTTTTGCTCCCCCAAAAAAAGCAAAACCTAAAATTTTTACCCCCAAAAAATAGTCCAAGCCTATGTATTGAAAATTTTTGGGAGTACCCCCCCCCAGGTGTCAGCCCCAGGTTGTGATATCAGTCCGAGAGACGTCAGAGGACTGATGAGGGATGAGAAAAATAACTTTCAGCTCAATTTATACTTCGCATTTATATTTTCATCTTCAAAACTCAGATTAAAAACAATATTGGTATTTTGTTATTTTTATACGCTTCGCTTCAGCGGGACAGTATATAGTTTATATTTATTGACTGGTTATGAGGGAATAGCAAGTTTGTTGTCCCCGAGACCCTGACTATTGGTCGAGGAATAGCAAGTTTGTTGTCCCCGAGACCCTGAATATTGACCGAGGCGTAGCCGAGGTGAATAGTTAGGGTCAAGGGGACAACAAACTTGCTATTCATAAATAAACAGTTTATAAGTGTTTAATTATACCGAAAACACAAGAATTACAACTTTTAATTCATCTTTAAATAATAATTCTCTCCTTTTTAGCGTTTTTTTTTAAATTTTGTTTTCTTATTTAATACATGTACATAAACAGTTACATCTATTTTCATCAGCAAAATTTATTCTGTTGTGAAGTGAATAGTGTTCACTGTTATTTACATAGCTATTTTATATTTGTCATTTGGAAACAATGACTGCAGAGTATTCTGAAATATCAACATAACTTTTATTAAATGGGAATCACAAATGAACAATCTATAAGTATTTTATTATAACAAAAAACCAAGATTTACAATTACAATGGTCTTTAAATAATAATTTTCTCATTACCAATATATTTTTTTTAATTTTGTGTTCTTATATAGACAGAATTATTACAGCTTTTTTCATCAACAAAATTTATTCTTCTGCAAAGTGAGTAGTGTTCATTGTTGCATAGTTGTCACTTGGAAACAATGATGTCAGAGCATTCCTTATTATCATCAAATGTTTTATCCAATAGGAAAGCAAGAAAAAAGTTCGGGAAAAATATCCACACTGCCAGTCAATAGTCTGAGAAACTATTGACTGGTAAAGAATTACAAAATTGGAAAAGGTGAAAAATAGTTATTTTATTTTATAAATTTTAGTAGCTTAGTTCACATACTGAGGTATAAAAATAATCATGTGTCCATCCGTTCGTTCAGTCGTCTGTCCATCCGTCCGTTCTCCAAAGGATACTTACTTTTGGCCACTAGTCCTCTTAGACCACTTGATGAAATTCACAGAATGTTCAATGCATATTACCATTGTGCAGCAAATATCTGAAAATTGGATTTGATCCCTTTTTTATTTCTTATTTCTGGAATCAAATTTGGGAGAGGGATATATATTAGCTGTGCTAACAGTTTTTTGTAGTATTTCATTTGATATGACAGTATCATCTGCAATGTTTATTGTTTGTTGGAAATACACGAACTTGCTAATGATAAAATTCCCGAAATGCGATGAAAAGGCTTGTGATAATAACCGGAGAATTTATATCTGCCCGCGTAGAAATCTTTGTTGAAATTTTAAAAATATTCCGTAACTTCTGGTTTAAATTTAAGGGATCAAATCTTAACAATAGTATAACTTAGCTTATTATTTATAAATCTTTAATGGAGAAATACTACAGGATAAACCCATTAATATATCAGAGCCTATTATTAAGTCTCCCAAACGAAGTTGGGAGATTTATTGTTTTTGTTGCGTTTCTTATTATGTCGCCCCAGACGTAGTCGGGACGACATATTGTTATTCATTTGAAAAAAAGTTTGATCGGCCGAGTTCTCAGAGATGCCTGGACAGAATCAATTCATATTTGGCACAAAGCTGGATCCCTATGAGTAGATGTGCATAAAACATCCCCCCTCCCAAATGGCCGTTATTCGCAAAGTGGCTGCCAATAAACGATTTTTTGCCAAATTTCACAAATGTACCTTCAAATACTCGACGTCAATTATCTCTTAAACCACTGGAAGGACTTTCATAAAACCTACTAAAGAAACCTTCAGTACGAAAAGTGAACGAAATCTATCCAAAAATAAAATGTCAAAATTGCCGCAATTTTCAAAATGACCGACAAGTACGCAGTGTTGTCTGAAAAATTTAAATCTGAATTTTCTCTGTTGCCATTAGTAATATCACATTTGGTCAAAAGCTTAATTATGATGAGTGTTACCTTTCATGAAATTTTTGGATTCAAAATGGCCGTCATTTTCAAGACATCTCTTGCCCTTCAAAATCAGGCTTAAACTTTTTAAAAAATCTGCGGTATGTACTACAACCACTTCATCAAAATTAAAAAATCTATCTTTTTTTTGAGCTAAATCCTAGGCTATCTGCGGTATGTACTACAACCACTTCATCAAAATTAAAAAATCTATCTTTTTTTTGAGCTATATCCTAGGCTATCTAGCGACGATGCATGTTCCCCATGCTTGCTACGGCAAGTGGGCTCATGCCACCTTGGAACCTCCAGTACAGAGGGGACCCCTGACATGGTGAATAAAAGGATATGGAGTAAATACCGTTTTAGTCCCCAGCCGCGCGCGAAAAATACTCAATTTTTTTTCCCAGAATATATTTTGTTTAATAAGACAATACTCTTATCCTAGAGCCTAGAGCCTTAAAACACCCTCCTGTAGCTGGGAAAAGGGGGAGCTAAAGGTCTGAAAAGGCTTCTTTATGAAGGAAATTATGATGAGTTTTACCTTTAATGAAAGTTTTAGATTTGTTCATACTTGGCACAAAGTTGGACAATCAGAAGGAGATGTGCATGCATCGACCAAAATTTACAAAATGTTTGCTGTTTCCAAGATGGCCACTAAAGTACGTAAAATTTTTACTTTGACCGATTTCAAAGAAAATTGATTTCTAGGTACAGTTGGGTGCAGTCATAACCTCTCATCCAAGTTAACTCCAATTTAACTTAGAAACAATTCTAAGTTAACTTGAAGTTAACTAGAGTTACTTGAAGTTAACTTAGAGCAGACGTAGAACAGTTCTAGAAACGGTCATAAAAACGGTCATTTTCTAAGTTAACTTAGAACAGTTCTAAAAGCAGTCATAAAATAGAGCAGTTCTAAAAGTGGTCATAGAAACGGTCAATTTCTAAGTTAACTAAGAACAGTACTAAAAGCAGTCATACGGAAGACCATGACTGCTTTTAGAACAGGTAATGACCGTTTTTAGAACAGTTCTACTTGATGACTGCTTTTAGAACAGTTCTACTTGATGACTGCTTTTAGAACAGTTCTACTCTATGACTGCTTTTACAGTCTTGACAGTTCTTGACAATAACAGCTTTTAGAACACTTTTCTAGAGCAGCTCTAGAACTGTTCTAGAACAATTCTAAGTTAACTTAGAGCAGTCATCAGAACAGTTCTAAGTTAACTTTGTGAGAGATTATGACTGCACCCAACTGTAGATTTTGATGCTGCGAACAAGTTAGAATCACGGAAATGACTGTCGGGGGCGACATCAGCTATTGCTTGCAATTGCAAATCTAGTTATGACTCCCAAACGAAGTTTGTGGAGACATATTGTTTTTTCTGTTTCTTCTTCTTCTTTTATTTTTTTTATTATTAAGTCTCCAAAACGAAGTTTGGGTTTACTCAATTCTTATTATTCTCGGTTCTTTTTCTTCTCCTTCCGCCACATTTTTGTACGACCATTTTCTCGGAAACTCATGGTCAGATCTTGACCAAACTTAATAGGAAGATGGTACCCTACCCCAGAAGGTGCAATCAGGACTTGGAATTTTCAAAATGGCGCCGATTGCCATGGAAACGGCACAAAAGGCGGAAAAATCAAAGTGCTCGGAATTGGATGAAACTTACACAAAAGTTTTTTAGGACATGGGAATCGGTTTCTGGTCTCCAAGACTTAAAACTGGCACCGGTTGCCAAGCAAATGGCAAACTAGAGGCTCACTTGAGCCTGTATCGCTCAGCTGGTGATTGGTTTTATTCATTGTCACCAAAAGACCACCCGTTCATACTATAAATCAGTTCACCAGGTGTTACAGTTTCAATCTTGGATGAGGAACAAAAATCACAAACTGTGAAAAGGACCACCCATAGACAATTGTAACTGACTCAGAAAGTTCAGAGAAGAAGACATTTGAATGGATTTCCCATAGAGTCCCTGTCCTAAACCATGTTCCACGCTGGCGGCCATCTTGGATGAGGTACGTAAAAATCAGGAACTTTAAAGGGGACCACGCAAGGACTATTGTGACCAAGTCTGGTTCAAATTGGTACATTAGTTTTAGAAAAGAGGATCTTTGAATACATTTCCCATTGGGTCCTTTCTTAAACTATGTCCCGTGCTGGCGACCATCTTGGATGAGGTACGAACATAACAATCACAAACTTTGGTTCCTATTAGCATATAGTGGTTTCAGGAGAAAAGACCTTTTAATGCATTTCCCATAGGATACCTTTGTTAAACTATGTTCCACACTGGCGGCCATCTTGGATTAGGTGCGAACATAAAAATCACAAATTTTAAAGGAGACCATCCAAGGACTTTTGTGACCATGTTTGGTACCAGTTGGTTGGGTCGTTTCAGCACATCAGATCTTTGAATGCATTTCCCATTGGGTAAGTATGTAAAACCATGTTCCACGCTGGCGGCCATCTTGGACGAGGACAACCACAAAAAATCACAAACTTTAAAGGAGACCACCTGAGGACTATTTTGACAAAATTTGATCCCCATTGGCTCAGCGGTTTCAGAGGAAAAGATGTTTGAATGCATTTTCCGTAGGGTCCTATGTTAAACTTTCAGATTGGCACCGGTTGCCATGGAAACGGCAAAAAGGCGGGAAAATGAAAGTGCTCAAAATTGGATGAAATTTTACAGGAAGGTTACTTAGGACATGGGGAATTTGTTTCTGGTGTCCAAGACATCAAAATGGCACCCGTTGCCATGGGAACGGCAAAAAAGGCGGGAAAATCAAAGTGCTCAGAATTGGATGAAAATTTACAAGAAGGTTGCTTAAGACATGAGGAATTGGTTTCTGGTGTCCAAGACTTCAAAATTGCATCCGTTGCCATGGAAACAGAAAAAGGCGGGAACATTGAAAGTGCTCAGAATCGAATGAAACTCAACAGATAGGCTGCCTACTATGTGTGGAAGTGATTTTAATCTCGGATTTCTGATTTGGGAGTTCGTTTGGGAGACTTTTGTATCAGCATCCTGATACAGTTATAAATTTTTATTATCAAAATTCTTCCATCTTTCTTTATTCTCGTCGCCTTGAACTTGTCCAAGGCATATCTCAGAGACCATCAGACCTAGAGTGTTCAAACTTTGTAGGATATTAGCCCCATATATTAAGATGTGCAATCATGAAAAAAAAAAACAAGGAAGGTCCATTGAGGTAACATTTGGGGGCTCAAAAAGGGGTGGGGTCGTCTATGTTAACCCTATGGGAAAATGAATTTTTGAATGTTTTCCGCAACTTTCTTCACTATATCTCAAAAACAATTAACACCAACTCCATGAAACTTCACAGGAAAGGTAAGTGTCAAGTAAGAAAAGGGTTCCACAGCATTGCAAATTTCAAAATAAATACCGTTGGTATGCAAACCATACCAAAAAATTGAAATTTTGGGAAAAAAGTAGTTTTTGTTGATAATAGTATTTTGATTACAGCAATATGTATAACTTTGATTATAAGGGGAACACCGGCCCAAATTTTTTTGGAAAGGGGTTTGAAATTGATTATATTGGATGGAGAAATCCTAAAATAACGATGGTTGCCATGGAAACTTTGAGAAAATCGTAATTACTGTTGATAATTGTTAATTGTTGTATTTTTATTACAGCTATATGTATTACTGAGGTAATAAGGGGAATCCTTGCCCAAATTTTCTTTTGAAACAAGATATGAAATTGGATGTAACAGATAATTATGCATTTGGTTACCATGGAAACCAAGCAACAAACCTATAATTTTGAGAAATTTTTTTTTCTTCTGCGTGTTATAGTTTGATTTCGGCAATATCTTTAAACTAATTCATAAGGGGAACCCCAGGCCATTTTTTTTTTTGAAAAGGGGTCTGAAAATGCCCAGAAATCTGATATGGGAGTTTGCTTGGGAGACTTTTGTGTTTCGCTTGCGAACACAGTTATCACTCGTTATTTTTCTTCTTTCCCTTTCTTCTCGTTGCAATGAGCTTGTCCGATCCAGATCACAGAGACTATTAGACCTAGAGCTTTCAAATTTTGTAGGATATTAGCCCCATGTATCTTGATGTGCAATCAAGAAATATTTTGTGAAAGAGGGGCATTAAAGGGTACATTTGGGGGGCTCAAAAAGGGGTGGGCCGTCCCATGTTAAGTCTATGGGAAATTTTGAATGTTTTCACTTCAACTCAAAAAGTATTTACACCAGCTGCTTCAAAATTCATAGGAAGGTTGTGTGTGATGTCAGATTAAGATTAACAGCATTGTTTATTTTTAGAAAATAGTATTTTTTGTTGATAATTGTATTTCTGTTACAGCTTTATGTATTAGTAAGGTTATAAGGGGAACCCCTGCTCAATTTTTTTTTTTGAAAGTGGGTTTAATAATGCCCAGGAATCCGTCAGGGAGTTTATTTGGGAGACTTTTGTGTTTCGCTTGCGAACACAGTTATAACTTGTTATTTTTATTATTATTATTATAAATTAAAGACTGATGATTTGAATAACTCCAATCATTAGTTATACCTATGTGCAATGGCTGTCTCTATAAAAGACAAAAATCAAAACACACAAAAAGAAACTAGATTTGCAATTGCAAGCAATAACCGATGTCACCCAGACAACCAATTCGATGATTCCATCTTATTCGGCGCCTTGAAATCTACCTAGAAATCAATCTTGATTGATATCCGACAAAGTTAAATTTTGACGTTTTTGAGAAATGATGGCCATTTTGATTTTTTTTCATGGAATGTACTTCTCCTTATGATGATCTAAGTGACTACGAAGGTTCATGTGAATCAAAATAATCGATTGGACAAAAATCACTGGAAGAAGAAAAATAATAAAAAGAAGAAAAATCAGAAGAAACGAAGAATAACATGTCACCCCGACTTTATGTGGGGTCACATATGAACTTACTTCCTTTCACTCTTTAGAAGCTGCACATATCTACACTAACATAAAGTTAGTTTGAATCAGGAGATCCATTCTTCAGAGCACGGAAGCAATTACATTCAAAAGTCTGTATTTTACTGTAAACATTTTCTCACATCATTTTAGAAAAACAACAGAGATTCAGAAAGTCAACAAATCAAAGCCTTGTTGCATTTGTTTATTTAAAGGAATTTTATGTATTGTACATTTCCCCATATCCTTAATTTTTGCAGTCATATATTTTTCCAAACAAATGATCCTCACCGCCTTAAATAATGATTATATCATCTATTTTAGGTTGTGGATGTGGTTGGAAGCGATATAAAAGGCACTGCTACTATTTCTCAGACAAAACAATGGATTGGAATAGCGCTGTGGTATAAGAGATTCCTGGATAAGTGACAATTAAAAAACAACCAAAAACAAAAATACAAAACAATGAAAAAACAACAAAATAAAAAACAACAAAACATAAAACAAAACCATAGACAAAAGAAATTTAAAAAAACGATAGAAGAAGAAAAACATTACATAAAATAAAAAAGAAAAGAAAAACATGATATAAAAAAAGTTAAAAAAAAATTAAAGAAGAAAAACGTTACATAGTAAAAAATAAATAAAATGAATAAATAAATAAATAAAAAAAAACAAAAAAAAACCAACAAAACAACAAAAAAAAAACCAAAAAAAAACAAACTAACAAACAAACAAACCATCAAGCAAAACAAAAAACCAACTAGATGGGGCTGACGGAAACAGCTACCTCTGCACTTTCCAGGCAAAAGCAGTACCCTCCAAGTCAAATATTTCTTCAATCTAGAGTCTAGAGTAATGTCTGTCCGAACCTACAGTGAACCTAGTACTCAGTTGTTAAAGACCATAGGCATATTTTTTCTGGGTATTTTTGAAATCGAATTATCCATACTCACTATTTTTACTAAACGGAGTTCAAGGATATATAGTTGTTGGGTACATTTAAAAAAAATAAGTGGTCTTTAAGAATTTCAGGAAATTTACCAAACATTGAATCATATATTTTGGAAGTCCAATGAGTGAAAATGTTTGTTGTAATTAAGCAAATTCTAAGTCTATGAAATCACTGAACAATTGAAAAAATGACTTTCATGAAATATACCAAAATTTGAATAAAATATTTTCGAAATCAAATTAGTGAAAATATGTATCCTTGTCAAAATAAATGCTAAATGTATCGTTGCATAGTAGATTAAAAAAGTTGTCTTTGACATTTTCAGGAAACTACATAAATTGGAATCAAATATCCAATAGATGAAAATGTTTGTCCTAATCAAAACAAATTCCAAAAGTATGGTTGCTTTGTAGAATTCAGAAAGAAAAATACATAAAAAAGTCATGTTTGAGACTTTCAGGAAATTTACCAAAATTTGAATCAAATATTTTTGAAATCCTTTTGGTAAAAATGTTTGACCCAATACAAACAAATGCTGAAAGTATGATTGCTAGTAGAATTCACCCAAAATTAAAGGTGTTCGAGACTTTTATGAATTTTACCAAAATTGGAATTGAATATTTTTTTTAATTCAATTGGTGAAGCGTTTATCCTAATCGTAACAAATTCCAAACGTATGGTTGCTTCGTACAATTCCAAAAACAAGTGATCTTTGAAAAGACTTTCAGGAAATTTACCAAATTTTTGAAATCAAATTGGTGAAATTTTTTTATCTTAATCAATACAAATTCTAAAAATATGGTTGCTATGTGGAATTCCAAAAATAAGTGGTCTTTGAGACTTGCGGGAAATTTACCAAAATTGGAATCAAATATGTTTGAAATCAAATTGCCTAAAATGTTTGTTCTAAGTAAAAAAAACAAAAAAATTATGACGTACGAGAAATTTACCAAACTTGCCAAAAATACAAGTCTTGGGTCTAATTTCCCTCGCCTTTCAGACTCGGGAAATTTTACAGCCCCACGACTTGTATTTTTGGCAAATGTCCCTCCTTATCATGAAATATCTGTTGAAAACCTAGGTAATAGTTGAGTATTTTTGTTCAGGTTGGCTGAACACCATGCTTCAAAGTGATTTAAATATGGAATAGCCTAGCTATATAGATAGTTCTTGGGGTGAAGTGAGGAGCACGCTTCCGCAGTGAGGAGAACGCATGCGCAGAAGACTACTGACCAATAGGAATTTCAGATTCTCGAAAATCAAAATGTTGTCCAGTTTCGTTCTGATAAAACGGGGCGGGGTTTAATTTTTCTGTTTCCTTGTGGAAGTTGAAAAGTATTATAAACATTTACCATAGGTGGTACTGGGATGTAGAGGATTATTGCAATATCGCTTAGCCAGATTTATAAATATAGATGTGATAAAAAGATAAAGAACAGTAATGTATAAATTTAAAACCAAACGTTAATAAATAAAGATGAGGTATTGTGCAATAATCAATGATATACAAATACCATAAAAGACTTTTCAATTGTGTTAAACAAAGCATGATTGTAGTTTGTGGAGATACTTAGGCAATGGAGAACGAAAGGTGGAAAGAGATAGAATTGCGTTTTTTGCTGAAGAATAAAGAGCTACCGGTGTTTATTTCAGTGTGTGTGCTGTAAAAGGTTTATTATTGTATCAATCACATTAAATTAAGCAAGAACTAACTAGATGCATATTTATTTGTTGTCAACATGTTGTTGTCATAGCATGCTGCGCTAGAAAAACCCCTCAGTTACATTGGTTGTAAGGATTGTCTGTGAAACCTGAAACCATAGTTGAAGTATTAAATGCTCAGAATTGCTAGAAAGCATTTACACAAATGCACTGCTTCGATACATGTATACATTTTAGTTAATAAAGTTTGTCTCTGTTGAGGGATAAAAGATTAAAAAAGCAGCACCCTAGGATAATGCAAAAAAAAAAAAACAAAAAAACAAAACAAAACAAAAAACAAAAAACAAAAGCACGAAACTACTTTGAGTTGCTGTTGGCAAAAAATGAGAGGTTTGATCGAATCAGTGACTGTTTTATCACATGTGCAGACCAATAGAAGAAATAACAAAGAAGTACCGAGAAAGGCTTACTTCAAGTATTGATTTGAGTATACAATTACATCATAGGCCACCACACTCTTGTCAATCAAACACGCAATTTTCTATCCAAGGCTATTCCATAGCCTAGCGTATCGTTTTTATTTCATAAAAACCATTATCCGATTTATATCATCCACTTATGTTCATAAAGTCCCCTCGTGTTTTCTAGTTCTCATATAGAACCATTCAATTACACTGAAACTTAAAAATATCTAAAGCTAAGGAGCATCACCCCTATTAATCTGGGTAATGTCTAGGTAAAGGTGTTCACATATGAAAAACCCGTACCTAAACTTTACTCTGAACTATTACAAAACATTATCAATTTAAATAGACATTTACATTTACATTTACACGCGAACTCTTCTTACCTAAACGTTCGGGTTGAGTATGATTACACAATTTGTTCAGTGTTAATCAAATGATTTATGAGAATCGAATTGTGATTTACCACTATGAACTGCTTTTACGAACATAAAATGTTCGTATTAGAAGACACAATTCTTTCGAAACACATAAAGCAATCATAACTTCGAAATGTTAAAAGAAGCAATGTTTTCTAAAGCATATAGCTATCATAAGATAATCAGCAACTTAATGCAACGCTCATCATTTAGAATTTGTGTCATCAAATCTTCTGCAAGGTGTCTCCAACTACAGGTAGAACATGAATACATATTGGTGCGCTTTCGATAACCCGGACCGGTGTGCTTTTGATGAAACAGTAAAATTTGATATACGCCCGAAATAATAATGATGCATTCTTAATTAAGGGAGTACAAGCCTCAGATTTCAGAAGCATTCTATATCCTCGGGTTTTATCCATTCAAACAGTGCTAAAAAATTTTTACATGGATCACATTTTTTGGTAATAAGTCACTTTAAAATACATAAAATAGACTGTGTATAAAATTTAATCAACTTCCAATTATAATTTCATATATTTAAAGGCCTATAAACATCCTATGCAAATTGAAAGAAAACTCTAGAGAGATCTGTTTCCCGCCAAAATTTTGATGTCTTATATCTCAAAAATTCCTACATGGATTTTCAAAATTTTTTGCTCAAGTTGTTCCATTAGTAGTGCTCTTCAAAACAGAAGGTCAGAATTTTAATTCTAATTACAAAATTTCTGACACTCGTACTCCCTTAAAGGGACTTAACACTAAATATGCTAACATGGTACATCAAGCAAATGATTTTTGACAAAAATAAGCGTGAAACAGTGGCAGTAGAATACCGAAGGAACAAGGGAAGCGATAACCACAAAAATAGAAGTCAAAAGACATGACAAAAATGAAAACAGAGAAAAGGGGACCTACCTAAGATCTATTTCCTTTGAAACATCAGTGTCTTGGAAAATGTGACCGACAAGGCCTCTAGGTCCCCTCGACGTGACCTTTGCCAAAAAAAATAATAATATACAATAACTAAAATAAAAAAAAAATAGAATAAAAAAAATCAAATAAAATGTGCAAGTAATATGGCCATGGCGAGGTAGGGGGTAACAAAAGTTACCTTCTATGATGGATATTAGTAGAGCGGCAGAGACCAGAAATTTCAAAATTTAAATGACCCACATACCCTATTCGATATCTATACCTTTTTGGAAAGCTTAGGTCGTGTACATTTCAAAAATGTTTGTCGTAAAAATCAAATGTGGTAGGAAAGGGGATAAATTAGGGGTCAAAGGTCAATCAGTAAAAAAATGAAAACATGGATAATATTATGATTTTTCAGCATTTCGAGGCATAAAAATTGATACAATAGAATTTGTTTTATTACTTAGCGAATTTAAATGTAAATAAACATGTCGTCAGAATTTGTGACGTCACTTATAACAGAAATTGACGTTCATTTGATGTTATAATAAAGAGCTATGTTTTAAGCTTAAAAACATTTTAAGGAAATTTTTTTCCTTGTGATATTCAAAATGAGTTAAATTTAATCTAAACAATCGAAAACAATATTTAGTAAGCGCTAAATTACGTTAATCAACCCGTGTTAGCACGTATAGCACGTAGCCTGGCATGTTGTAAGGAGTCGGATTTATAGACAACACGCAAAGTATATGAAGTAAATTTTATAAATCTAAATGTGACTCTGTTTTATTTATTTGTTGCAACTTACTCGATTACTTAATCTTTATTTTATTTCTTATTAAAAAATAGTGAATGTAGCAACTCCCCCCTCTTTTCAAAAAAAGCTAAAAAAGGATTGACTGTTGATTTGCAACAAAAATCGACATATATTCGCTATGTTTGTATACAGATGGTGATCGCACTGACACCATATTTCGCCTAGTAAGGAAATAAGTAAGAAAATGTTTCATTTAGAGAGAGTGCATGACTTACTTTGAACTTGTCTAATTTTCGTGGGGGCCCTCTTATAAATTTTCAAATAAAAACATTGCAAATGTTAAATACAATAATACAATAACATACGCATTATTATATTATATAAATTTTATTTCAAATAACTTGTTGTTCATATTACTAACTGTTTAACGAAGTTGCTGTATTCTTCCGTGAATGGCCTTTTCCATGAAAGACAGTTGTATTTTACGGAAGAATTGGGATGTCTTCCCCTAGTGTGAGGAGTTCTATGCATTTTACACACGTTTTACTCGTAAAAAGAAAACATTTCTTACTCATGAAAGTTATCCCCGATCTTTAATGTTTGCAAGTCTATGTATTAGTTTCATCAAAGGATTGTGTCGTGCAAAAACCGTGACCGTCTTTAGTTGGTTATGGAGTTACAAATGAGATATATGTTCTTTATATCATCTCTTTCATTCGTTTGCACTGAAAGGTATAACCACCCACAGAACCAAACTTAACTTTTTTATTATTTTGATCAAGCTCAAATCCGTCCAGCATCTAGAACCTTTGTTCATTGCAAGCATGATTTTGCTGAAATGTTTTTAAAAATGAATGCATGGACGTACAAGAAATCACAGACAACAAACAAAAAATCAAACATTACAAAAACAAAAAACAAAAACGAAAAAAAAACACAATTAAGGATAAAAAACAAACAAACAAATAAACAAACAAAAAAACAAACAAAAACAAACAAAAAACAAACCAAAACAACAAAAAAAAAAACACAGAAATAAAACAAAACGAAAAAAGAAAGCAATACCCCCCAAAAAACAATTAAGGATAAAAAAAACAAATAAACAAACAAAAGGAAAACAAACAAAAAAACAAAACAAAACAAAACAAAACAAAACAAAACAAACAAACAAACAAACAAAAACAACAAAAAAACCACAGAAATAAAACAAAACGAAAAGAAGAAAGCGAAAGCAATACCCCCCCCCCAAAAAAAAAGGAAAGGAACAGAACAAAAAAAACATGAGGAAAAAACGCAAAACAACATAAAATAAAATATACATTCACAAAATATTTGTCAACGACCAATGTAAAACCGACCTTAGCTTCCTTGACATGTATCTGTTAAACTGTGCTTAATATATACTTATTTAGACTGTTTTCAGTTTACCAACTACTAGCAATACTAATCACACACACCTCTCTCAATACAAATCAAACACACCCTAATATCAAATCGTAAATATATCCCAAAAACACGCACGATTTGCCTTGAATAAATCGTTTATCAATAAATTTAAACATAAAGCAGCAAAACTAACAAGGGGTATGTTTACAAACTAAGGAATCGTTAATCAACTGAATGAATTTGATCGTTTAATTTAATAATAGACTGATTGACGGACTAACTACAAAATATTTACGGATTGCATATTTTAATTTTAAACAATTTAAATGCATTTAAAACATAATTTGTTAGTGCTTTGGCACAAAATTACCATCGAACTTGTTAAATAGGGCGTGCAGTTTAACTTAAACAATAACTGCATATTGTAATTGTTTATTTTGTCTTAAATTCGAGAAAAACGCTAATTTATGGTTGTTCTAATCTTCTATAAAAATAGAACGCGAATTCGAAGAATGATCTATAACGTGAAAAATGTTTCAGCAATTATCTCTTTTTCATGTAATAATGCCATTTGTAGATAAATTTTCGTTTACTAGGTAACAAGCCCAAAAGAATAATTGGGGTGTCGACATTCCGTTTAGGGTCCTGTCATTCAATTTCAATTATCACATTGTCTCTACCACATTTCATTTTTACGACAGACATATTTCAAAAATATAATAATCAAGCTATCAAAAACGACTGAGAAATCGAATAGGGCATTTGGGTCATTCAAACTTTTTAAATAAGCGACTTTTGCTTAATTCGCCGCTCTACTATATATGCAAGGTACTAATATTGAACAAATCAAGTTCACCCTACATTGTGGATCATGATCAACAATGTGAGGTGAACTTGATTTGTTCAATATTGTAGCAGAAGTAATTGAAATCTTTATAAAAACAAACTGTGTTCAATGTTTGGCCTAACTCTATCAAAATTGTTAATGTTAATGTGTTTTCAATAATTTTACAGATCGAAAATGGCACATTCCATTTCCACTTTTACCCTAGATCTATGATCTGCAGAGAGGAGGATGGGGTCAAGACGGGTTTTATCAACAGTCTATCAACAATATACAGTTATTGACTGGTTCGAGGACAACATCTCTTTTGTTAGACACGAAGACCGAACTGTTGCACGAGGCCGATAGGCCGAGGGCAACAGTTTGGTTTGAGGGTCTAACAAAATAGCTGTTGTCAGAGAAACCAGTCTATAACTGTTTTGTTATACCTCCACGGGAACAGCTACGTCATGCGTAATCACGTGACGTCGTTAACCGATGTAATGAAGGACGGCGGGCAACAGTTTCAAAACTGTTGACCGGTAACAGTCTTTTCCGACACAAATTGATAAAAAAACAGACCAAATGTTAATCTTTTTATGTAATATGGCTATGTAGAAAAAATATATAAAGAGGTATAACAATACAATTTGTTATGATATACAGCGAACAATGTTTTTATTTCCCTTTAACAGTTAATACAAATTGTAAATCTAACCGAACAGAAAACATCAAATGGTGCAAAACACTTAACAACAATTGATTTATTTCACCAAAAACAACCCATTACATATTAATAAAACTTTTAAGAAAATTTCTTCCCCTGTAAAGGGAATGGGGTTACGTTAAATGTTGATTTGGCAAGAAATGACAAACATGAAAAAGACTAAAAATTGTATTTTTACAGAAAAAATGTGAAGAAATGGACGCACATCTTGTAAAGGTAGAAAACGCAGAAGAAAATACCTGGATAAAAGTAAAGATAAAAGGCAAGTATGGTTTCTATATTTACAACTATACTAAAACAGAATGGGATCTGATAAGATTGTATATCCTACAGAGGTACCCACCACTAGGGCATAAAATCTGTCGATTTTTCAGCAGAAGTGTGTTAGGTACGGAAGCTCATATAGGACCTATCAAAAATATTTTTGAATTCGTAATAACGAATTCTATAATTCGTTAAAATGAATTTAATTCGTTATAACAAATTTCTGAATTCGTTAAAACAGATTTTTGAAATTGTTATAACAATTTTTATTCGCTACAACAAATTTTTGAATTCGTTATAACAAATTGTAAAATTTATTATAAAGAATTCATCAATGTGTTATAACGAATTAAATTCGTTATAACAAAAACTAAAATTTGTTAAAACGAATTCTAGAATTTGTTTTAACGAATTAAATTTGTTATAACTAATTCAAAATTCTGTTTTAACGAAATTCATTTTGGCAATTTGTTATAACGAATTAAATCCGTTAAAACAAATTCTAGAATTCGTTATAACGAATTCAAAGATAATTTTGATAGGTCCTATATGGGCTCCCGTAGTTAGGACTACCTAAATGACATACTAAAATATAGAAAGATTGTACCGATTGGATTTCGACTATAGCTTGTTTTATTATCAAAGTAGAGTATGTTTCAATCTTTTCGGGATTTTTCATGACGCTGTTCTTGAATTGTTCAGAATTGTCGTAAGTCCAATGGAGTGTTCTAACTGGAGTGTATAACCCCCTGCACCTTTGGGTCCATAGTATGACCAAAATTAGAGATGGAGTCAGGAGTCTATTTTAGATTTTTTTTTAAATTGAAATTTGAAGTGCAAGTACAGAATGCTTCGACTATTAAGCCCACTGAGTCCATTGACTCAACTGGTGAAGGCCAAAGTACGCCCAAAATAAGGCCAAAGTCATAAGTCCGAAAAAGGGGGTTAAACCCTCTTACTCATCTCTCCCTCTATTTTTTCGTACTTTTCTTGTCAATTTTATTTGCTATGAAAAATTTGAATAAAAACCCTGAAATATTTACTGAATATTTGGATATTTTTTTTCAAAGATAATAAAGTAAAGATTGACACTTTGATCCAAAAGTATTTAGGGATAAAAAGAATAGCGATCGAAAAAAATCGTTTGAATGTCCTTACATCTCTTATCATCCTCTTAAAACTTGTGTCGTTTATTTTTTTCAAAATTTGTTTACAAATAATATAGGAATAAGCATGCATGAAAATATTTTATAAACCCGCTATTTTACTTTAAGTTTGAAACGGTACATTCGACCCATTATACACTATCAGCCAAGTGCAAATCGATGACATCATTATTATAGTCTTAACAATAGATGCGATCCCGATAAAGAAATTATTACTGTAATAAAAATCAATGTTTATTACAGTAATAATGATTTTTTTCAACAATCGCATATATTGCTTGACTATAATAATGATCTCGTCGATTCGCACTTGGCCGATTGTGTTAAAGTAGACATAGGTCTTGTAGGAGACGTAATCAGAGCTTTATACAAATCGAATAAATTTTAATTTTGTTAATAAATGAATAATTCTTAGAAACGTTATCATCATTCAAAGCATGTAAGAATTTCAAGAAATTTGAATATAACATTAGTAATTCATTTGATACTACACAATAAGAGGTGTCCAAACACCATCACTCAATTAATTTGGCTAATTTAATTCCTTAATTTTTTTCTGACTATTTTCATTTAGACCAATGGAAGAAAATTAGTTAATTCCAAAGCATTCCATTCGCTTATTTCATTGAAATATTTTGAATAGATATACTAGTATAACAAATGAACCAATAAAACTTTTGATTAATAGATGTTTTGATTTCTGTTTTATTTCACATTCAATCACCGTATGGGAATGACACCGGGTATTGATACTACCGAAGCGGACTATCGTTATAATCAGGAAAAACAAAATTATGAAGAGTACGGTGACTTGTCTGTTATCGGGCATATTCTAAAAGTCGCCGTACACTTTCATAACTTTATTTTCGTGATTTAAGTTATATTACC
>MJUU01048466.1:0-12523 GCA_002080025.1 Modiolus philippinarum | reverse complement strand
TATTTTAAGGATGTAGTAAGGTGAAATTTTATAATTCTACGATTTTAAATTGATACCCTAAATGGAAAGAGCATTGTTAAATAAATAGAGTAAGCTAGAAATATTGATAGGTTATGGGCCTTGTTTTCAAGATGTTTAAAATTTTAAAAAATTGCAAGAAAGGCTCCTTTGAAATTTTACCTTAGTATAGCATGGACACAATATTGATTTGTTTCACATGGAAGGAAAATCTACAATCTAATAAAATCTAGCTTACTGACTTAAAATGAGCTTCTGGAGACTCTGATGACTAGAAAATTGGGTGTAATGGGGCAAAATATTTTACATAGTAATACTGGATAAAATCAATGACTTTTACAATTGCAAAAACCTCACCTTACTACATCCTTAAACCGTTGAATTAGAGCTGTCGTCGATTTGTCTGCGTTTATTTTTGGCTATATCTTATCTTTGGATAGAATTTAAAAAAAAAAAGATTTTGATCTTGTGCATTGAATTATCATTCCTCAAGAAATGTTTTTGTTGCCAAAAATTGTTATTTATTTTCAAAATAATTAAAAAGATACTTGGACCCCTCCATGGCTCCATTCATGATACTGTCATAATGGTTAGGTATTAGCTTTATCGATAATTTGTATGAATTTCATTTGATCTGCAGAGACTGGCATTCTCAGTATCACCAAATTGGACATTATCACGAAAGTGAAGGCGTCACATACGGGTTACTATGCTGACATTATGTTTTGGCATCATCGCGTAAAGCGTTGAATGAAGAATGCATTTAACTTGATATTGCAATAAACAATAAATAAACTTTGCTAAAATAGAAATTTCAGCTTATTTCAATTTATCACAGAGTTCTATTTATCATTTATTTTATAATTAACAATCAAAGAAATATGGGACATTTCGTTTGATGAGGTCTTATCACGGCGGAATGCATAAAGCTTGCCCTAATTGTTGACCTTAAACTGGTCGTGATAAATTTCGTATCAAAAACAAAATGTCCTTTATTCGATATTTACAGGGTATAAGTAGAGGAAGTATCGCAGAATGAGACACTTTACATATTGCTAGTTTGCTATGTCTATTGGAAGTACTTCGACACACATTTCGACAAATATCACTGTTCCGTTGATTTTATAGAATTTTTTTCCAGAGGCCACCCGTCTGCAAAAATGAAGAAAAATGTTGAGTTTTTTGGAGACTTTACGGTATTGCTCTATCTTGTTGGCAGCAATTTTTATCTTTTTGTTCCCGTAATTTGCACATGTTTAGTAGGTTTCAAGTTTACACCTGTGTTATAACAAAGCCATATTTGGGAAATAAAACATGACATGCGTCAACTTCCTACAAAAGTGCGATTTGAAATGGACTATAACAAAGAAATACAAACTCCTGGATATAACTCTGCTGACAGTTCGCACATTCTATCTTGAACAAACTATGTAAAATTAATAGAACTGTCCTCGTTCTTAAAGTTAATGGACAAAAGAGACTGCTGGATATGGCGTTCCACTCATTTTTCGGAATTTTTCGAAAATTAAAGCTTTGCAAATTTGGAACATAAGTGACATATAAGGTTGAAAATATAATCGTGTACGTAGATCTATATGTCATTTATCCGAATTTAACGCGTCCCCGCAAATTGCATGCATACAGTCGCAAACAGGGACAGTTATTGGAGTACACCATTTTCACGGATGAAGACCTCAAGAAATCGTGAAACAGACTAAAAATATGACGTCACGAGATAAAGGCATTTGTACATGTGTTGACATTGCATATTATACACAAATCTATCGTTTTGACACTTCAAACCTAGCTTAGAACGTTAGAAACATAAAAATCAGATTTCCTTCCTATAGATGTGAATACAGTAAATAAATCTCCATGACTTTCTATGTTAATTTCTGAGACAATGAACACTCGTAGTAATTTCCCCGTAATTATACGGGAGCTTTTATATCTCATTCAGTAAAATATAAATGTAGGTCTATTTTTTGGCACCGTCCGTCAAAACATAGGGTCTTGCGGCATTTTCTAGCCATTTCCGTGACTTGAAAACGGCCATAGCAATTTCGCACTGAATTTCTTACCTTGACCCCCCTTTTCTTAAAACGCTCTATGAAAAAATGTAGAATGTTTTCAGGTTACTTCCTTCGCTTTTAAAACATCACATATGAACTAGCTTTTAAAAAATATTTATTTCAAATAATATCCTCCAATCATCTCATTAAAATTCTTCATTACATTACTGAAAGCTCTCCCCAAAATGGGCGGAGCTAATGATGTCATGTTTATTTACTGAATTCACCCCTATAAGTTTGACAACGATGTCATGTTGTTAAAATTCAATATAGTTTGTCCTCACAATAGCTAACAATTCTGATAAAAATATTTCACAGTTTTGAAATTTGACAATCTTATCAAATGAAGTTGTTTGCAGGGTATTAAGTTCCTATTATAGTTTTTTTTCAGATGTTTTATGTTGAAATTTTATTTTCAAAAAACATTAAATAAATTTTAGGATCACCGTTTGTTTAAACGCAAAAACTCAAACTAAAAATTGAAGAATTTTACATAGAAATTATAAACAAAAATATAATTTTAGGTGATAGATTAAAGTTTCATTGTAGATTTTGTTCATACTTTGCATGTTTTACAAAATAATAATATTATATACATATGTGAAATAAAAATTATGGGTCAACGTTAAAACAAAAGAAATAAATTGTGAAGCGTTAATTTTGTGATATCTATCTGAAATTATATCCCTCGTGCAAAGCTCTGTCCTAAGCTGATTATGGTTTTCCATCCAGATCATATTGTTTATTTGTTCTCTATCAGTTTATAAATATCTTTGAATTGGTGGTCTTCCAAATGTTTACATTTCATCTGCAGCGAAGAGACATAAATTGTCGAAATGGTCAAATGCAGAAACTAAATAAGCAATAATTTTGGTATTTGGTTATTTGTTATCATTGGGTCGATACCTCTGCTGGTTGACCGTAAGTCCCCGAAGGTATTCACCAGTACTTCGATGCTGACCCGAAAGCCGATTTTATTTTGAAACTTGCAATATATCTATTTTTTTAAATAAATTATCCCATATGCAAAGTCTGTCCTTAGCTGATTTTGGTTTTCGATTTAGATCATATTTTTTTATATGTTCTCTATGAGTTTTTAATAGAAAAAAGAAGGGAAACGGGGAATGTGTCAAAGAGACAACGACCCAAAGGGAGTAATAACAACTCAAAGCCACCATAAGATTTTCAATGAACGGTGAGAAAACCCCACACCCAACGGCAGGTCGGTCGGCCCCTTAATAAAGAGTAATCAAGTTCAGCGAAATAAACATCATCCTAGACTTCTATAGACATAAAGTAAACTAACTAGAAAAAAGACAAGACACACAAAGGCTTAATAAATTTTAAGCATCTTTCAATTATCTGCAATGAAGAGACATAAGTCGTCGAAATGGCCATATGCAGAAACCAAATTTGCAATTAGTTCAGTATGTAGTTGTTTTCTGCATTCTTTAAAAGAAGCATGGTATTATTCGAGAGGAATACGAGACTTTCAGGCGCGGATCCAGGCAAAAAAGTGCCAATTTGAAAAGGGGGTCCAAATAGAATTGAAAGAAAATATCACAAAGCGGAGGGAGGGGCGAATTTTTTTTTGGGGGGGGTTCTTAGTTAAACACTAGGATATTGAAAAATACTTGATTTCCCAGAAAAAGGGGGGTTCCAAGAGTTTCGGACACAAGAAAGGGAGCAAAACGTTTTTCGTTTTGTTTTTTTTTTTGTTTAATGCGTTAAATGCCTTCTTCTTAAGTTGATAGTATTTGTATTTTATGCATTGAGGTGGTATTTCCAAAATTGAGATTTGTGTATCAAAGTATTATAGAGGATCTTATAAATTCTCTTCTTGGCAGAAATACCAAAATACCGAAGTAACTGTAAATTTAGTTCCTGCCTATGGCAATTTTGATAACCCATGTCTCATCATTGGAGTGAAGATAAAATCTTAAATTTTCGAAGACCATTAACTCAAAGATATTTAAAAACTGATAGAGGAAAAAAACAACATCACAAACAAAATAAAAAACTAGAAGTTGTCGGAAACTACAGCATTCCCCGCACTCCCTGTTTGACACAATTATCTCAATATTTTTGTAATCAAACTATTGATAGTCACTATTACTATGACTAAAATAATTCAATGATATATGGTTATAAGGCAGAATTCAAAGAAAAAAATAAATAAAAAAGGGGGTGGTGACTTGAGACGTTCAGGAAATTTGCCAAACTTGGAATCAAATATTTTGGAAATAAAATTGGTGAAAATCTTTGTTTTAATTAAAACAAATTCTTAAACTTTTGGTTTCAATGTAGATTCGGGGACTGGTGGCCGAGTGGTTAAGGTAGTTCTACTACCTATACAACCACTGTAGTCTATCACCACTGCGGTGTGAGTTCGCGCCCCACTTTGTACATTACAAAAAGGGTGCACTTGACTGACAATCGTAAGTGATAGATATGTCAGTTTCCTGCCCAAGGTCGGTGGTTCTCTCCGGGTACTCCAGCTTCCTCCACCACTAAAACTGACCGTCATGAAATAGCTGAAATACTGCTGAAAAGGACTTTAAACCCCATCCATATCAATCAATCAATCAATGTAGACTTCCCCAAAATATTAGTGGTCTTTGAGATTTCAGAAAATGGACCAAAACTGGAATTAAATATTTTAGAAATCCTATCAGTGAAAATGTTTGCTCTAATAGAAACAAATTCTGAAAGTAAGATTGCTGAGTAAAATTGCAAAAATAAGTTGTCTTTTAGACTTTTAGGAAATTGATCAAAATTGGAATCAAATACTTTTGAAATCCAAATTGGTGAAAATGTTTGTCCTAAACTTTTAAAACTATTTAATCATGACTGCTAGAAGGAATGCTTAAAATAAGTGGTCTAAAAGCTTTCGGGAAATTGACCAAGATTGGAATGAAATATTTTAAAAAAGTCCAATTGAAATGTTTGTCCTCAACTAAAAACATGATATAAGTGTGGTTGCTAGGAAGAATAACAAAGAAAAAAAAATTAATAGATTAATAAAAAAATAAATATAAATAAATAGAAGTATGCGGTCTTTGAGACTTTCAGGAAATTTACCAAAATTGGAATCAGAAGTTTTTGAAATCTAATTTTTGAAAATGTTTTTCCTAAACTGTTTAAACTATTTAATCATGAATGCTAGATAGAATGCTTAAAATAAGTGGTGTTTTAGACTTTCAGGAAATTAACCAAGATTGGAATCAAATATTTTAACTATTTTGACTATTTTAGAATGGTTGGAAGGTAGAATTACAAAAAAATATATGAATAGACAATAGATGAAGTCGTTCCTTTATCAAAAACTTTTCAAAGGTCTGAGTCACTTTCTCCTTTGATAAAAAAAAATTAGCACGGTTTCTTCTCGTCGCAATAGGGTTTGAAGATTTCACTCCGTAGCCGGATTGCGAGAAGTGCTTCATTTGGTTCTGTAAATCTCAGATTTACTCGAACACAACTGCATCGCAATCAATCAAATTAAAGCTGTCTTTTCATTTTTAAAACAGGGTTTTGAAATTTTATATATAAATTTGATTTATTCATCTATGCAAAGTTATTTCACGTGGCCAAAAAAAAAACACACGACAAAACAGAACAGAGTTTTAAAAAAAGGAGAAAAAAAGAAAAAAAATTCAATGAACAAACAATTTTTACTACTCAAAGCTTGGAGAATAAATTGAGGTTTTTCACCCGTATGGAAAGTTTGCTTTGTATTTAAATTATGGAAAATTTGTAACAATTGTACGTAATCTTAAAAATGTATACATTTCTTGCGTCAAGTCAATATCATAAGTTTGTGTCTGTTATATTGTCATTTATGCTTTCTGACAATAAGTGATTTAGCGTATAATATGTCCTCTTAATGTTATTACGTCATATAATGTTTCCTTGTTA
Organism: Modiolus philippinarum; assembly: GCA_002080025.1. NCBI lineage: Eukaryota > Metazoa > Mollusca > Bivalvia > Mytilida > Modiolidae > Modiolus > Modiolus philippinarum. Next base: position 6,518 of record MJUU01048466.1, on the reverse strand, counting down.
GTTTTTCATTTCTTAATATTCCACATTCTTAAAGCTAACTTATTTTCGCAAATACTTTATTTCGCGTTTTGCCTCTTCTGGGCAATTTCGAGGCAACTTATTTTCGCTTTTTGTTTTTCTGCTCTACAGTTTGTAATAAAGCATGAAATATTCGCGACGATTAATTTTCACTATTTTTCCACGCTTGGGAATGTCGCGAAAATAAATCGCTAGCGAAAATAAGTTGGTTTACAGTATTCCACAATCTTGAAACAAAACTTATCAATATCTATTTATTTCAGATGTAAAGAAAGATAAACATCGACAACAAAGTTTCATGTCTACAATGTGAAGTTTTTCCAAACAGTACATCAGTCAATTTTTAATGATATTTGAGCAACAACTTTTGACACCATCGTTCAGACTGTTAGAACAGTCCTTTTTCATGTTGTTTAACACATTTGGGCAGGTTCTATTCATACATTCATACATTTCAACAGCAATGTTCTATTGACGGCATTTAAGACATATGGACAATCATGATTTTCACTGTTTAAGACATTAGATCAATTACATTTCACATCGCTAAAGATATCTTAACAGTCACAATGAAATTGATTTTTTTTTATATTTTAACAGATAACATTCTCATCGTTTAAAAATTTAAACAGTTACCATGGCACTGTTTATAATATTTTAAGAGATAACATTCTCATCATATTAGACATTTAAACGGTTACCATTGCACTGTTTATAATATTTTAAGAGATAACATTCTCATCATATCAGACATTTAACCAGTTACCATGGTACTGTTTTTGATATATTAACAGATAACATTCGCAGCGTTTATGACATATCAACAGCTACCATGGCACTGTTTATGATAATTTAACACCAGATAACATTCTCATCGTTTAAGATATTTCAACAGTGACCATGACACTGTTTTGATATTTTTAATAGATAACATTCTCGTTGTTTAAGACTTTAAACAGTTGAACACATTTGCCATGGTACTGTTTATGATATTTTAGCAAATAATATTCTCATCATTTAGGACATTTAAACAGATACTATGGTACTGTTTTTGAAGTATCAACAAATAACATATGCATCTTTCAAGACATTTAAACAGATACCATGGCCATTTTTAAAGATTTTTTATGGTCACTGTTTTTTGAAATCTCTAAGTTTTGATAGATCAAGTTTTTATGGGAGTTTTTACTACATGTGCTTTTGTTTTGTTACAGTTTTGTTTATTTGTTTTGTCTCTGTCATGTTGCCTCTATGTGTGTTACATCTGAATTGCCGTGGCTTTGATTTTTGATTTTTCTTCCTTTTTTCGCCTTTTGCTTTGGTATTCGGTGGCTTGACTAAATTTAGACATTTGAACATTCACTTTTTTATGATTTTCATCACTTAGGTACCAGTCTGTCTAAAAAAAAAAACAGGCAAAGTGCATTGGTGTGGTGGCACATTGAGGGAAAAAACGCAATTTTTTGATGTTAAATTTAGATAAAACTTACCAAGAAACGCAATTTTGATAGATAAAAGTTCTGTGTTATTTTGCCTTTTTTCATTTATCAGCGTCCAAAATTTGGTTGCATTGTACAGTGAAAAGATCGAGAAAATTTTCCCGCCATTTTTTCTCTATATAACCTTTCAAAAATTATTTCGAGACTTAACACATATTCAAATGTAAAAACTGTTTTTGGATGTGTTTTTATGACCAAATGATTACAACTAAGCCAAAAATACAGAATCTAAATTAAATTTTTGATGTGCAACCAATTGCCTGACTCCTAAATGGAATGCTACTTTAAAATATATCTGAAACATTCGACATTCCGACAGTAGCTGTTTTAGACATTTAAGCAGTCAACCCTTTCACTTTAACTGTAGAAATTTCAACAGTCACCTTTTTCACTGTTTAAAACATTTTTGCAATCGCATTTTCACTTTGTTTTAGATATTTGATCTGTCAATACATTTGTAGTCATTTTTCTCATTGTTTAAGATAACAAAACAGTGGTACTGCATTGCAAATTTTAGCTTATTTCTTTGATTCTTGTTAAATCTCTGCATATCTGGCTTGATGCTTTTGAATTAAAACTCACTAATCACACAGTTTCAATCGTTGATATGCCATTCAAATGTAATAATTTTTTAAACAATCGTACACTTAACACAACAAAATTTTTTGACATTTTTTCACCTCAGATATACAAGTTTGTATATTCATATAGCTTAAGGGAGTACGAGCCTCAGATTTCAGAAGCATTCTATATCCTCGGGTTTTACCCATTCAAACAGTGGTAAAATTTTTTGCACATGGATCACATTTTCTTTGTCATAAGTCACTTTAAAATACATAAAATAAACTGTGTATAAAATTTAATCAACTTCTAATTATAATTTCATATATCTAAAGGCCTATAAACATCTTATGCAAATTGAAGGAAAACTCTAGAGAGATCTGTTTCCCGCCAAAATTTTGACGTCTTATATCTCAAAAATTCCTACATGGATTTTCAAAATTTTTTGCTCAAGTTGTTTCATTAGATGTGCTTTTCAAGACATAAGGTCAGAATTCTAATTCTAATTACAAAATTTTTGAGACTCGTACTCCCTTAATGCATGAATAAAGACAAAATGAAGGCGGACGAAATAAATTGTCTATAAATACCAGTACTACAAAGTGTATCAAAGTCAGGTGAAATTATGACGTTACAATAGAGTAAAATAATATACGTAGCTTTAACCTAAAATAAACCCGTGTCTATATTTTCACTATTAGATTTATAAATATATAAAGAATGTAAAAAATGGATAACAGGAAACACCTACAAAGGCTGAAAATTATAATTACATGCAACAATCTGCTATGAAACTACACAGTAATAAAGAACACGAATAAGACAAAAGACAAACGATGACAACAATAGGAACTCGGGACAGCCGGACTTGGAACCGGCACTAGCAAAAGCAAGCGGGAGGGTTAAACCGGTGTATGGGTACTCAAACCTCCCCTTTATCTGTTCCGTTTCCCTATAGTATAATAAACATACGAATAAAACCCAATACAGGCAGACTACTTACTCCATGACCACAATCTTGAAAGGAGAGAAAAAGACAATACGCAATTTTGAAAGGACGGATTTTTAATTTGCTTTTTATAAATATTTTGACATATTTTATAGGAGTGCTACAATTTGCTTTTTAGGTCTGCGTGATAGTGTTATAAGTTTATAGTTTTTTAACTTAATATTTGATGTGTATATCTGATCATAAAGTAGAGCTTCTAAAACCGGTTTAACCAATAAACCATTTCCACTGTTGCGGTTGACAATTTTTCCGTTGGTTTTGCACCTGATTTGTCTTTTTGCCCTTTGGATTTTGGTTGTTGACGATTCTGTTCGGTATATTTGTTATTACCCCATGGTATATCGATTGAAGTAAATATGCATGTATTGTAATAACTTAACAAAGCAGATTCTGTTTTTTTCTGATAAGCAGGAACAACTTTCTTTATGTATATCTTAAAAAAATAGCTATGCCATCCCTTTGCATCTTTCTCCTGTCTTTGCTAACAAAACATGGTATCTATATACATTATTCATAATACAAAGATACCGACAAAAGTCAAGGCTGAGTAATCAACAATAACTTGAAAAAAATACATATTATACATATCAAACGGATAATTTTATTCTATTTTGTCTATTAGGTTTCGAACTGTACTTTTCCTTTATGAACTGTATTTTTTATCAATTTATCTTTTCCTTTATGAATTGTATCCTTTATCAATTTATCTTTTCCTTCTTTCTCTGACTTTACTTTTTATTATCCATCATTTAATCTGCATCTGCAATATTTAAAATAACAAAAATCTCCAATTTATGTATTATTTTGAAGTTCTACATACTTTATATACTTGAATGTCTAATTTGTACATTTATATGNAGGACCGACCATTTAACTTGAAGGGGGAGGAAGGGGGGGGGGGCTATCGTTTTTTCCAAAAAAAAAATGTTTCTGATTTCATGTGAATGAAAAAAAGAATATTCTGAAGAAGGTTTTCTATCCCAAAAAATTTATTCACTTCGTATTTAAACACAAAGCAACATTACTTAGTTTTTCTTTATCTTACTCACGAACTGCTAAAATGGTCCATATCCAATTTTCTTATAAAAAAACTTCATTTGTCTTATTGACGAAGAACGTACACATTTAGTATTTGGCCCCTTCTAAGCAACACTATTCCATTAAGGTGTCTGCAGGGTATTATTTTCCCATTAAAGAATTTTGTGAAATTTTCTGTGTAGAAACATAATTGTATTATTGTTCCAAATGTAAAATAAAATTTTGGGGTCACAGCGCATTTTAGCGCAAAAACTGAAATTGAAAATTTAAGGATTTTACAAAGAAATGATAGGGACTATGACTATATGAGTGGATAGCTTTAAAATCTGTTATAGATTTTGCTCATACTTTGCATGTGTTTTGAAATCATTGTAGAGTTTAAATATAAAAAATAAAAAATACGGGTCACCGTTGAAATACAAGAGATAAATTGTGATATGTTAATTTCTCTAGTGATATCTATATGAAATTCTTTCATCAAATTATCTCCCTTGCACAATTTCTGTGTTCTGTAAATCCAGCAACTGTAGATTTTAAGCACATGTGGTTTAGTTCACCTTTTTAAAATGAAAATGTTGTAAGAAGTAATACGGAATAAAAATTTTAAATACTTCGGAACTTTCTTTACATTTGAAGTAACTATTTTGTAAAATTTTTAATGAACGAAACCTGAATGAGCAAGTATTAGACAAAAATGGCGGAATAATACCACTGAGACACTTTAAATACATGTACTTCAAGATGAAGAAAAATAAAAGCGTTGTTTCGTTTGTCAAAAAGACTTTGTTTCATGTGCATTTGCTTACAATGAAATGTATTGACGAACTGCGTTAAAAGGACACAACCTTGCAGGAATGGAAGCATATAGATAAAAATGTGCTCAAATACGGGACTTTCGAAATAGGAACTCTCGTGTAATTGAAGGCGGAAACGATCTCCTCGAATGCCAGCGAGACGGAGTGACTTGATTCTTGATCTATCCAAATAAATATATACCACATAAAAAACAAAATATTTATGAAATTAAAGTATACACTTATAATTGTTCCTACATGATAAGTCTTTAACTAAATTTTACTTGATGAAAAACAATTAACATGAAGCGCTACAACTAATAAAATATAAACCACCCTTAGCTCAACATTGTTCAGTAATTATGTCGCCCCAGACGTAGTCGGGACGACATATTGTTTTATGTCGCCCCAGACGTAGTCGGGACGATATATTGTTATTCCTCCGTTTCTTATTATTATTATTATTATTTATTATTCCAGCCAAAGTTTGTCCGGTCAATTACTCAGCGATGCATGATCAGAAGTTCACGAAACTTGACATGAAGTTGGATCACCATATGAAGATGTGCGTTTTAATATTATCTTTTTTTCAAAATGGCCGCCATTTCCAAGATGGCCGCCAAAATACGTCAAAAATTTCAACGTTGTCCGATTTCAACGAAAATTGATTTCTAGGTAGATTTTGACGCTGCGAACAGGATGGAATCATCGAATTGGCTGCCAGGGGCGACATCAGCTATTGCTCGCAATTGCAAATCTGGTTAGTGATTGAATTTCCCTCTCAATGTATTGATGTATTGATTTTTTTTTTCGTATATTCCGGTTCGAACACAACTCAATATTATTGTGTTATACAAAATAGAGTTAAAGCTCCCGAATAGGTGAGAAATAATTGCATTCAGAGGGAAACAACCAAGAAAAATATAAAATGTATATATATTTTTAAAGAAGATCTGATTTTCACTTGCATTAGAAATAATGATAACGGCGATATACAATCTTTGTTGTCGACATTTAGTTTATAATTATTTTATTTGCTCATAAACAAAAAGGATAAGACACAAGTTTTTCCAACTTATGAAGTCTTCTCCTTATATAATAACAATATTGATTTTTATATAAATATAGAAAGCATGCACAGATACATATGTTTTAAGTAAGACTTAAAAAAAGAGAGAAAAAAAGTATTACATAGTACAGTCAAAATCGTAAAAGATCAAAACTTGTTTATAAACAGTTTTATGAGTGAATGGATTGATTCAGATGTCTCTTAATTACAGTATACTATACAATGAGGAATCTCTTTGATGACTTTATAAATTTATACACCTGTCTGAAGATACCACAATTTTCATCATAGCTTAATTGAGAACTACCACATGTTACTAGTAGTAAATTAATAGGAACATTAAGTTGTCTTAAATATAATAACAATTCGTTTCGAGAATTATCATACAGTTTGCATTGAAAGAAAAAATGTTGTGCATCCTCACAAGAAGCACCACATGCACAAGATGCATTAGCAATAAAATTGACTCTAAACAAATCATGATTTAAGAATGAAGCATGACATCGAATCTGAGTTAAAATCACATTTAA
>MJUU01048459.1:42236-70935 GCA_002080025.1 Modiolus philippinarum | reverse complement strand
AAAAAAAACGTTTCTAAAATATTTCTAAATTATGACATTTATTACTTTTAACAGATCCGGCATTACTGAGGAGTATGAAGAAAAGTGGCACCTGCTAGAAGAAATCCGTGAACTAATTGAGGATAGTGAGAAACAAAAAGAAAGTGATAGGCAGAAGGCTGCTGCTGCAGAAAAGGCATCACTGGACATAAGAAAAAGGGTCATGGAAACACTAGCCTCCCCAAGTAAAGGTAATTCATTCCACTTCAACAAAATTTCTTTGAAAGAATGGGGCATTTGATTCCATATTGTCAAAACAATACCCCCAAAAGTAGACAAATATGTCATCTAACGCTTGCTTTTTTTCTCTCCTTACATGCTTAATATAAAATAGTTGATAGTTTTGTTTTTGATTTAAAGTATATCGTCCGCAATAATGGACGAGCCGTTGTTGGCGAGTCCATTTTCAGAGAAATAAATAAAAGTATCATAAACAAAATTTCTATTATTCTATTCTATTTACAAAATTGCATTATGTGAAGCAAAATTTGAAAGCAAAATATTTTTCAAGAAAATCATGATATCAATTAAATCAGATAGGCTTGCTCCATTTACATTTACCACCGGGGGGCAGTGCTTTTTGTAGTGGGTAAATGTATGTTGTAAAATTAATTACATATTATTTTTTTCTCTTGAGATGGGGTATCGTTCGACCCCAACATGGGAATTTTTACTCGATGATAGCCCTTGCTGGTTTTCAACTCCTGGTTAGTTGTCAGTATAGTTAATTCATGTTATTTTACCTGAATTTTAACAGAATATTGAGAATATTTTGAAAATGACACATCATTGGAACAAAATTCACGAGTTAATGGCCTTAGTCCTTTAGTTCTTTTTAAGTACGTATTTTGATTTTTCCGGGGTGGCGGGCAAGAACGCCATGTTATTAAAGACCATGCAAGACGAAGGATCATTTGGCGCCGTGTGTACTTTTTACAATTGAAAACGCTGAGGCATTCAACAAAACTTTACAAGGAATGATGTATGGTAATGCGTCCGGATCTGATTTGCAAAGCAATAATTAAAATTAGTCATACATGCGTAGAACTAAAAATGCCCTTGAAAGTGCCATGTATTTTATACACTTTGAGCTGTATAAGAAATCTGACCACACAGTTAATTTGTGACCTACATATCTTCTTATAAAACATATTCTGTTTAAAAGAAAACACATTGTCATCAAAGCTGAAAGGCTACATACCGTTGTTTTGTTTTATATTCATACACAGAGTAGTATTTTGTCATTTTTTTACATAAATAACAAAATACCGAAGTTACTGTGTGAATTTTGATTCTGCATATGCGCACTCCTTTAAATAACAAAATACCGAAGTTCCTGTATTTCTGTTTCTGCATATGGCTATGCCTCTTCAGTGCAGATCAAATCAAAATATTTGGAAGACCACAAACAATGAATCAGTCACAACATCACACGTTTGACCCGGCCACGAAGGTCGGGCAGGGGCACATTTATTAATGCGACACAGCACATGGACTTGTTTCTGGCCTAAGAAAAATATTTGTTCAGTATCAGATATTGAATCCTGAAGGAAATGTTTCTCCAATATTCGTACTTGATAATAAACAATTATTTTCTATGGTCGGGAGCAAGTCCCTGTAGACACAACATTCAGTTTATTAAACCATATTTATTTATGAAACTTTTGTATTTACAGAAGATGTGGATGGGCCTAAACTTAAGCAAAGTAAATCCAACAACAATATCTTGTCATTTCTAAAAGATAAAAAAGATGCAGAGTATGAGGCTAAAAGGGAAGAATTGGAATTAAAAAGAAAACAATTCGAGTTAGACCGCGAGAGATTCGAGTTAGAAAAAGAAGAGAGAAAACCAAAAAAATGGAAATGGAACGTCAAGGAAAGAAAATGCTTTTTGATTTGTTTAAAAAATTATCTGACAGAAGTTAAATATATGTTTGGTGTAAAAGAAGATGACCAATGAGCGTATATATACATTATTATTTTATTTTTCTCTTAATATAAATAAAATAAAATAGATATATCACAGTAGTTAGTTATCACAGACTAGACTAATGGTAAAATGCTTGATTTATTTAGCCTGCTAAATATTCTTCAATTGTAGGCGGTGCAATATCAAAAAATGTACTGGTTTCAGATCCATACATACAGGTATGACAGTTAACAAGAATTGTTCCAACAAGGTAATACTTTCCAACTGGTTGCAAGAGAAGTTTAAGATTCTTTTTAAAATCAAGGAATGCAAATAGATTCAAAATTTTGCCAAATGTCCGTCCATTCAACACATGTTCTCACAGCGGACATCTTTTTGTTGAATCTGGCCTGATTGAGTGAAATAACACCCCCTCTGTAAGGGGTTACAATATGAGTACTTAGAGGATACGCAGGGTCGCCATATAAAACATATATACCACCCTATGGAGTCATCATATGTCTCTCTAGTTGTTGACAAATTTGACTTTCCCTTACTAATGCGGCGTCATGTCTACGACCTTCGAGGGGACCATACTTATTTGCTACTAATCCATTCGGTATAACTATGCTTTGGAATTGCAGTGCATGAATTATTTTATGACCATTAAACACAAGCCTTTGGTGGCTTGTTGATCTACAAATTGGACGAACTGTCCCGTCTATAAACCCCCAGCAATTTGGAAAAGGAGCGTCTTTAGTCCGAACAGCGATAGAAAGTTTCTCAAAATGTTGTTGGGACAGCCAGGTTTTGTTTAGATCTTCCAGTAAGGTTCTGTGAGTTGAATAAATAAAGTCCAAAACTTCAGTGATATTCAATGACATCGCAGTTTCTGAGCGCCCAAACACTTGCTTTAAATCTGATAATCTGCTTGGGTATGTAAGTCTCCGCAGTAGTAAGCAAAGTCCCTCAATATTTGAGCAAGAAGTGCGGTTTTGACAAACTATTCTTGGAGGAATTCGGAGGGCTTGGCATAGAACTGGAATGTCGTCTTTTTCAAACCTAAACATTTTCCTGCAAAGTTCGTTTGGAATATCATCCATGCAGGCAGAATTCTTCTGTTTTAAGATCACAATCCCGATTTACATTTCTTATTCAATTGCAGACAGCAGAAGAATATCCGCCATATTTATTTCGTCTGACTTTACACGTACACGTACACGTTTCAAACTTGTTAGATTGAGTACACAAAAAACAAGTACGTGTAGGTGTAATATACACGTACACGTACGCGTTTTTAGTAGGTTAACTTCTGTACCGTGTACGGGTACGTGTACGTGTAAGTCAAACGTACTCGTACGCGTACACGTTGATGTTGCTAAACCTCTCTAATACATTATTATGTACCTCGCCCTACGTGTGGCGGGGTATAAAAAGTAAATACAGCATCTATTCATACTTATCAATCTGAATTTAACATCTGGAGTAGCAATCGTTATCTTAATACTATTTAAATAACTTGTAAAACGTTTCCTTTCCATTATCTAAAATGAGTATTTGATATGAAGTTGCACAACAGATCATACATTTCTGTTGGAGAGACACCTACTAATTTTGTAAATTTTGAAAAAAAAGAGGATTCTTTATCCCGAAGCCCCTTCAAAATCTAAAGTTTACGAATTTATAGTTGATCATGGTGTAGACTGTCATGAAAAAATTGCTTGAAATAAAAACAAATGTGCAGATCAGATCATTTCATTCCGAAATATATGTAAAAGCTGAGAGAGAACAAATTACAAAAAAAGATCTTAAAAGGAAGCTTAAATAAGCTAAGGACAGAAATATGCAGAGGAATAATACTCCAAGGTTACAACAAAATTTTCTTAAATTTACTTATTACAAGTTTTTCGGGCAAGCACCGAAGTTCTTACTACGGGGTTGGTGTATATCTTCTGGGACTAAAAGTCCAACAGCAGTGGTATCGGCAAGTGGTAATAAAAACAAAATACCAGAGTAACTATGAAATTGGTTTCTGTATATGAGCAATTCGACAACTAATGTCTCTTCAGTGCAGATCAAATCAAAACATTTGAGAATCTATAATATACAAAAATGTGTGTAAAGGACAACAAAATACCGAAGTTATTGTAAATTCAATCTCTGCATATGACCATTTCGACAACTTATGTCTATTCAGTGAAGATCAAATTCAAATATTTTGAAGACCATTAACCAAAAATTGTAAAATCTGACAGCGCACAAATTACAAAATAGATCTAAATGAAAAGCAAAAAAAAGCTAAGGATAGAGCTATGCAAGAGGGAGATACTCCTCAGGTTTTAAGCAAAATTTTCTGAAATTTAATAAATAAAAAGTTTCGAGGTAAAATCGGTTTTCGGGTCAGCACCTAAGTACTGACTACTGGATTGGTGAATACCAGCTGATAGAGAACAAAATACCAATATGATCGAAAAGGAAGACAAAATCAGCAAGAGGCAGAGCTACAATGTACGCAGCAAGGGAGATACTTTTTAGGTTTCAACAAAATTTTCTTTAATTTTGATATTGCAAGTTTTCAAATATGGGCAAGCAGCAAAGTACTGGCTACTTGGTTGGTAAATACAATCGGGGACCAATAGTCAACCAGCACTGGCATGGGCCCAGTGATAATAAACAACAAAATACCGAAGTAACTGTGATATTAGTTTCTGCATATGCGCATAGCTACAACTCTCGTCTCTTCAGGACAGATTAAATAAAAGTGAATTATTTTCAATAACTTCGCTCTATTAAGTGACGTCACGATTGACGCTGTCAATGTAGTTATTTCGTAAAAGTCTCATCGGATCATCATCGATAACGCAGTAAATGCATTGAATCTTAAAATAAACCATTTAACTGTGAGGAGATCTTTATCATAGAAAAACAATAACTAGTCTTATGCACGCATTCGTTAATCACTGCGCCATTAGATCATTCGTTGGTCACTAAATGCGGTAATCGCAGCGGCAGATCCAGGATTTTATAGAGTGGGCATAAATCAATCCTGAAAATGTTGTGAAAACTTCAGAATTTTTCGACTATTTTTTTCGGAAGCCCTAAAAATCTCTCATTTTCACATACAATCCGTAAAAACATGTTATAAATAAAATGTAAACGGGAGGTTTAATACAGAATTCCAAGAATAATTTGTGGTTTTTTTTATGGCGAAAGGGGGTGTTACCCCTGTACACCCCTCAAATCTTATCCTGAATCAGAATTTCTGGTTAGTTATAGATTAAATTTATAACTATATAAATACCTAAAATTTCCATCCAGGGAGTCAACTCACGATAAACTGCAATACCAATCCAAAATTCAACTCCAGTTTGTATGCCAGTGCTATTTTGTAAAAGGGTACTATTATCATATTCTAGTCCGTGTTCGTCACACAACCTTGTTGCATCTTCCCATGTGTATCCGCCCTGCCATGGCTGAGAAGATGGCCCGTATATTCCTGTTAATGACATATCAAATAAATAAATACCTGTCATAGTCATAAAATATAATAGTCATAAAAATGTTCCACTCGATATTGAAGTAAAGTCGGGATTTCGAATTCGTTAAGGCTGTTTTGAAATACTTTTTTATTAATATTACTTATATCGTAAATAATTACACAGTCATATATAACAGAAATCACATAATTTATCTTAATATACTAGTGCTACATCGGAAACAAGAAAACAGACTATTTTTAAACCAAAAAAGTTAATTCATACCTTCTTTTTGTGTATTGGATATAAAATGGTTCTTTATAGATTTGAAAGCGAAATTTTATACCAGTTGCAAAGGCTTCTACTGTTCCACCTGCCCAATCCAGCTACAAATCGTGCAATAAGCGACAAACTCTTGCGTCAAGATGAAATTCGAGGGTCTCTTCTTACAATGCAGCCTACAATAAATCACGATGGCAATGTTGAAGATAGGAGTCATGTTAGGAGGCGGTGAAAGAAGTGACATGGTGCTAATAATGCTAGGTGTCCTAAATTCATATGAAGACGGGACCTGAGACAAGGGGATCAAGGGAGCTAGTCAAAACGAACTTAGCTACAGATATGTCACCCTATACTTCCGATCTGTAGATATGGTCATCTAAGCACGAAAAAATTCCTACTCCGGAAGTTCTGATGCATCACTTTTGTGTATTTTGTGGGCATGTTGTGTCTTTGGTCTTCTGTCTTCTTGTGTACTTACTTTTGCCTCATCTCTGGAATTCGATTTATTTAATCTTGTGTGTTGTTCCTTCGTTATTCTACTGACGTTGTTTTATAAGACATTTATCACAAGGCAGGCTGTGGCAAATGTCACCCAGAACCAAGAGTGTTTACGTTAGGAACGTTTTATCCACCCTCCATCTGAGGCAATCCAACAGTAAAGGCAGATTGAATAATGGAGTCCATCTGAGATGAACAAACCGTAAAAACAGTGGAATAATGAAGTCAGTCATGGACAAACCAAAACTACACACAGTAAAATATGGAAACTCATGTTTGATAAAATGAACAATCCAATCACGGTGAAAGCAGTTGATGTTAACATTATGGTCTCTTTCGTAATCTCTGCGGATTCTGAGTGTTTCACCCTGAACATCAACACATGATCACCAATCTCATCCAAGGAATATACCAAGCAGTATCAACATAAACACCCTCCGGGTTTTTTACCACGTGTAGCTCGTCCTCGGTGACCAAGAACGTGATAATCTACCAGGAATGAAGCGATTAGAAATTCATCAAATTATTCGAGAAAATTGGAGATCAACAGATGTGTTCATCCTTCTTGATAAATTGAGTGCATGCTCCTACATTACTACCACATGGTCTACCTAGAAACTGACTATTAACACTGACTGATATCATAGAGAGCTTCAGGAATAATTGCCTGGACAATTACGATGACTGTGTGGCTATGAAAGGAAAAATGAGGACACATCCACACAAAGATGAACAAGACGGACCCAATAAAAACCATAGGTGAGATCGGGTACACCGGTAGAGTAAGCATCTCCTGCTTTGTATAAGACATAATTCTTAAATTATATATGGTGCAGAACTAAGGATCCTGAATAAGAGATGTTTTTGAAGTAAATAATCCAAGGAAAACGCAAATAATGGTTGTACCGCTAGTTGAACATTCTACGAGAAGGAGAAAATAATATATCAATGTAATTATTCATGGTTTTAGTTCAATTAAAATTCCCAATAAGAGAGAAATGCATCATTCTTTTTCTGGTCATCGGAAATATATGAAATTTGGAATCGAGGTCGATGTCAATACAATGGCATCATGATAATTAAATTTTGTTAAAATAGTTCATTTTGCCTTCTATTATTACAATGTTCTCGTCTTGTATTGACATTTTAGTAATTTATTTAACAAAATTAGCTAAAAAATTTAGAACATTCAGTTAAAAGCTGTATGATGAGTAGATAACACAAAATTGGTACTCTCTGATAAGATTTTTGTTAAAAAATGATCAAATAGACGTAGCCACCGCCATCTCCTCAACCAAAAATGGGATTCACAAGAAGAAATGCGCAAACTTCAGACCCCTTGATAAGAGTATGAGAAAAATTATTATTCAAAATAAGTACCTTAATTATTGAACATTTACCTGGCTAATACAAACAATTCTTGGAGCCTTACAGGAGACATGAAGGTGAAGAACAACAATTAAAGCGTTGTAAGGCCTACAGATGACTTCAAGATGAAGAGCAACAAAGAAAGCATCGTTCCATGGTTTTTTTTAACCATGTAATTTTAAAGACTTTGTCTCAAGTTTATTTAGTCCATATCTCTTCATTGTTTACATGTAGAAACGCCATATAAAAGTTCAGACCTAAAGAGCAGAAGTTGTAAGAGGAGCTTTTTACACAAAATAGGCAGTAAACTCAAGGACTCGAAACGTATACGCGCAAAAAATGCAGGAGTGGAACAATAAAATGTGATACGGTAACAGTATAACAAAAAATTAGTTCATTGTCTGAAGCTGATTCTATTTAAAGATAAATACAAGAGAACCCAGCAACTGTCATCTTACCTTGCAGAAGAATGCTTAGCACTGCAAAAATGTCCAGTACAAATGAATATTTAGCCATTTATTCCAATATTCCCATAATTTTTACAGTGGTCGTTTCAAACTATGTCTAAATTTTTATAACAAGGAAGTTCAAGCGGGAGATTTATTAGTATATTGTAAATTTCGAATCTTTTACAATTATATAATTTACGATGGATATTTTAGTTTCGACTACATAATATTATTATTATAAGATAAAAATACATCAAGGCAATGGAACGACTTTTTATGCATATTACACAGATAGAAAGTTGTCCGTTTTTGATTGCTTTTACATTAATGTATTGTTTCTTCACATTTTGCGATAGCGTTCCTCCGTTTGTAAACAGTGTTATATGTATCTATAAAAACTCATTTTCGGCATAGATTTCGATCATATAGAATGTATCGCAATAAAAAATTGAATGTATCAAATTTTTTAAAATAACTCACTTGATTGCTTTCAAATTCTCATTAAAATATGTCCTGTGCTTGAGTATTTGTTTTTAGTTGTAAAACAATAAAATTAATGTACGTTTTCCACGAGTTACCGTTTTTTTTTAAAGATTTGATATTTATATCAAAACATATTACGGAACAACAATGGTCTTCGTCTTGGTAACAATTTATTGTAGAATAATACTTACTTGAAAAAATATACATGTACTAGTATATACCATTCTATACCTTCATTGTACGGGTTCTTTTATCCTGTATCTTATTATACAGGACATGGAACATAGATGACAGAAAGGGAGTAAAAATATCCCAGGTAATACCAAAATTAGTCCTATGTTTTTAAGTGAGTTTCCTATGAATGTTCTTAAAGAGAGTTTGACAACAGTACATGTACTTTGCTAAGACATTAGTGTGGTCAGATATTTATTTTTTTATAACGAGAAAGAATTATATATCGATGGATATCAACTAGAGTTATGTAATTTCAAAATATAAATAACGAGCCTTTGGCGAGTTATTATATTTGAAATTACATAACGAGAGTTGATATCCAGCGATATACAATTCTTTCGAGTTGTTAAAACTATTTTTCTTATGATTTTCATAATATTTAGTGCCGAACTGCTGTTTCTGTTTCAAACAACAACACCGTTGCTAGGTAACGTTAATCACGGCCAACGAGATTTCACAGTTGTCCAATAAAAACGTCGAAAAAATAATAGCAAATCACGCGTGATATGATATTACTTGGCGTTCGACCAATGAAATTCCTGTAAAAGCGATTCAACAAGTTCATATCTAACTCCAGCTTCAAAGTCTCGTTATGTACCACAAATAACTATTTGTGCAAGGAATAGATAATAAGCGTGCATCATAAGAGAATTGTCAAGTTAACAATGCAATGAAATTGTAATAAACCGGAACATTTCCTCTGAGCAACATGTTGTATGTTATTTGAGATTTTCACAGGGAATACGTACAGTCTATGTCACATTCCCTACCTGTGTTCTATTTCCCCCTGCTCTTCGGCTCGATGGATATACAACATAGACAGGGAATATGAACCCGTATCACTGGGAAGCCCGAATAACTTTTATATTCTGCTGAGGTACTCTTCACTGGGGTAAATGTGATATCGGTAACTGCAGTTACCGATATCCCAAGATGGCGGACGCGTTTCGCCTCAATATTATGACCGTCGATTTTTGTAATCATAACGCATTTTTCTTCAGCTTTTCAAAACTTATTTGGTGTAACATTTAATTTGGAATTGAACTGCTAAAAGTTGTATGATAACTTAATCGCTAAATGGAGAAAGTAGCTTTTAAAAAAACAGCGGTGATGTCGGTAACTGAAGAAACTGATATCCGTAACTGATACTCAAGTCCTTGATAAGGATGTCCGTAACTGTTGATTTATGGTATATCTGTGTCATGTTTTATTTTTGTTTTTGAGGATCAGAAAAACAAATTTTGACTAATTATATATATTGTTGCATATGCATATTGCTCTGTGATCTCTTCAATAAAACATGCAAAAGAGGATAAAATAGAAACTTTAAAAGCGTCAAGATTCAATAATTGTTTTAAAATTATTTATTTGTCAAAATAGATAAATAAATGAGTAAACAAATCATAATTTAAAAACCGTTGCAGATGCTTTTTTATGTAATGCTCGACCTTGGAACTTATCGCGATATTATTTTTATAAGCCAATTTATTCTGAAAAATAGTTTGCCGGGCGGGAGAACAACAAAAATTGAAATCCATCAACTTTAAGTGTTAACTCCCCTTGGTAGAGATGTATGCTCTTTATTTTTCCTAGATATGGTGTACTTGTACATGAAATAATATCTCATATGTACACTTTGTTCAATTACTATTATTTAAATTTATGTAAATTCTAAAACCGAAGGATTAACTCCCTCCATCGTAGTTTTGTCCTTAGCTATATTTGATATTACTGAATATTCGAATTTTGTCTGGTTTAATGCATTTTAATCATTTTTTGAAATTATGGATTTCCTTTGTTTGGGTTCTAGTACTGCTGATGAGGAATTAATTTCCGAAATGGCCATACAGCTCAATAAAATTATTGCGGTTGGAGTTAACATATGTGTTATGGTCTCATGTTCAATTACTCCATATCCTTTCGTAAAATATGTATTACACTGCATGCAGACAAAATTAAAAATACACGATATTTGTCGTCTACTTCAAGTTGTATATATAAGTATGATTTGACCTCTTGTACACTAAATGGTGTCTGAGGATAATAAAGTATTTGTTGTTGTTGTTGTTTGAACTAAATACAGAATTGTATTTAACATGTAGTATGATTTCTGCAGATGACCCTTCCTACAATTTGTGTCTCACCACAGAAAATCAGTTTTAAATATTTAGAAATCAAAAAACGTGTCTGTAAAAAGTAATTAAGTTATATATATTGAACTAATATTTGTTCCATCTAGTGGTATTTTGATGGTGGGCGAGTCTTCGGACGAGCCTGTCCATCAAAATATCACGTGATGGAACAAATATTAGTTCAGTATATGGCTTGTATCAAAGTGGACATGTCAATCAATTATTGTCACGTGGCCATGTGACAGTTAGCGAAGTTATTTCAATAGATGGATTACATAAGTTGGATGTTGCCATTGTTGCATGCAGGATATATTTTTTTATAAAAGAAAGTGGAAGGTGATACATCAAACCAGACATTTTTAAAACAGAAAAAGTATACCTGTATTTGAATATTCGAAGTCTACATGACAAGGGAGGTCTCGCCCAACTTTAACCAGGAAAGAAAGGGATATGACAGCATTGTCAGGCAGGTATTGATACAAACATTTTCCACGGTTCATTCCCTGTCCCAAAAAGGTGATGTCAATTTTTCTTTTTTTTTAAGACTGGTACAACTATTGATTTAGTATGTCCAAAGTTTGTGATAAAACTGAAGTTAGTGAATTTTATTAGTCTTTTCCTCACGAAGTTGCTGGCTATTGTTTTATAATACCGTATAATGTAGTGTGTCCGTCCGTCCATCTGCTCCTTCTTCCTCCCAAGATTCAAAGCAGTTACTTGTAGTCAAAAGTTAAATATTGTCTGAAAAAATGTTGCCGGACTGTAAATGAATACTTTTTATTTTTAATGCACAATTCGTATGGGCAATTCACTACAACTGGAAGGGTTTTTTCACCCGTGTCACTATGATGTTAAGTTTTGCAATTTTAGAAACTTTTCAAACATGACAAGGGCTGCGCGTATCCAAATATCCCCGCCGCTTCAGAATTTGAAACCCCAAGTAATTGGGGAATTTTTCAAAGTTAAAAAGGGGCATCCTACAAAAATAATCAATCAGGACTGCATTGGCCTAAGGTATCCTTGAGCAAAAGTACTGTATAAATATTATCCAAATCGTTGCGTTGCTTCGGGGATAAAAAAAATATTGAAAAGCATTACTCTATTAACCTGTCTGCGATTTTCAAGAGCGAATACGGGCATATAAATCCCGAAAATGGTATAAAACCGCCTAATTTAAATCCTATAATTATTTCATTTTCACGTATAGTTCGTAAAGATGTGTTTTAAATATACGTTAAAACGGGTAGTTTAATACAGGATTGTTATATTTTGTCTTTAGTGGTAAAAAAGTCGGTGGCTTAAATCCGCCTGTTAATTAAAATGTAATTTATTTTTTCAGACAAAAATGATTAAAGAGCACAAAGGCCTATTTTGACATTACTTCCAGAGCGTACATAGCAGTTGCTATTTTTTTTTTTTTTTTTATTTAAAAATGACTAACACAATGGACAAAATAAAATTCCATTTAATTCAGAATCGTTAGCTATTTTTACAAGGATTTTCATGCATATGCCGTCTTCTTTTTTTTTACCGAAAACAACAAGGTTGAATTTTTAGAATGGACATCGATTCAGATATTTCATGTATTTATTGGAGATAATATTACGTAGGTTCTTCAATCGTTGTTGAATTTATTGTACAGTTTCTTGTACAATAACTTCCATAAATTGGAAGTTGTAGCACTGTCTTGGCTCCACCCCCACAAAGGTATTGGGATTTATTGAACACTTTGTTTTCCAAAGAAAATGAAGTACCACTGTGATACAAATATTATAAACTGTTGTATATTCCTCTAACGTAAGTATTTAAGTATTACAAACAAGGTATGTGAATAAATATTTGCGGAACAGTCGTCCCACTTTGACTTTATTTTTGTTTAATGACATTCTTTATTTTATTTTTATAGATCTTATTTTTTTGGAAATAATACTTCTTTTTCAACTGAAACAAGGTACATTTCAGATATGTTATTTAACAAATGATGTTAACCCTTCACCTTT
This sequence comes from Modiolus philippinarum, assembly GCA_002080025.1. Taxonomy (NCBI): domain Eukaryota; kingdom Metazoa; phylum Mollusca; class Bivalvia; order Mytilida; family Modiolidae; genus Modiolus; species Modiolus philippinarum. The sequence goes on along the minus strand of MJUU01048459.1, from coordinate 58,065 downwards.
TTAAATTTCTTCGATCGAGGTCAGATTTTAGTGCCACTATACAAAATTCTAAAACTGAAAAAAATAAAAGAAAATTTGCCCGTGGCACACGGGTGCTCCCGATACATAGCTATCGGCAAACAAGAAGTAGATGAGTGACGGACTTTAAAAGGGGAGACACGGTACAACTCATCATACCAAAGCTTCAGAAAAAATATCAAATCTTTACTGCATACACAAGCCGCTAAATCCTTGACGAATTTTTTCGGACGTACGCACGGACGGACAACCGTAAAAATTAATGCCCCCGTCGCCTTACGGGAAGGGGGCATAAAATGTGTTTACTGAACAAGATCATTTCCACAAGGTATGGACTTACCATATAGGAAGCATAGGAGCATACGCCATACCGAAGGTAACGCTAAAAAATCGCCAAACATTCGTGACATCTTATTACCTATGATGTCGTCTCACCACCACTACTTAGCGTTCGTTTACTTTACTTGACTTTGAATGAAGATCATGCATCCAAGTTTGTTGTTGGACCTTATGAAAAACTGCAATATTTTGAAATCCGTTTCATGGCTCACAAAGGTGTTTCATCTTTTCCAGAAAGTATGAACGAAATCAGTAGCCAGGTGAGCGATGCGGGTTCTGTCGTAACCGGTCTTGAAATCTCTGGTGAAATCTCTACTACTACGGGGTCTCTCGATATTGTCAAACCTTCTAAGGGGACGACCTTCTGAAAGGGGGGATGGCAGATTTATAAATATTCTGTCCCTGAAAAAGTTGGAAATAAATAATCTGGCCTTCACATCCAAGAAAATAAATAATCAGACCTTAGATTTATTAGTACGATACGATTATGTTATTGAAAATAAAAATAAATATTCTGGCCCGCAAAATTTTGAAAATAAATAATCTGGCTCGACCGAAACTGCCAGCCCCCCCTCAGAATCAAAATTTCGTCCCCTAATTCCTCCCATTGTTATTTTCATCTCCACGTGGTTAATGTGTATTAGCAGGGTGCCCAAGAAACGATTTTTTCGAATTTGGGTTAACGGAATCACACACACCTGCATTATACATTTTTGGAAAGAGGAGACCATGACGCATCGAAATAACAATGTCGTAGAGATCAAATTTGGTCACATTTTATTTAAAATTGGGCTGAAGGTCATTTCCTAAAATCAAGAAAAATCTCACGGAACTAAAAGTTGGCTTCATTTTTCAAACAAACCCCTCGCGAAATTTTCAAAAAATAATATTAATTTTATCCAGACAGTTCGTTGACTTATTTTTTGTAATGATTTGTCATTTATCTTCATTATTACCATTTGATTTTGTGATGTGCAATTTTAAATATTTGCACCTGAAATATATAAAGGACGCTTTCAATTATTATGAATAGTATTTTCTAAGTTTTTGTTGAACCTTTGTTTAAAGGAAACCTTGAATTAAATTTTTAAGACTTACCTCTTAAAATTGAATAAAATCTGGACAAAATAAATCACATTTTTGTTTTTGGTATTACTTTAGTAAATTTCCATGAAAAAAACCAATAAAACTTGACCAAAACCCTGTTACGTCATCTACATGGATAGCGAAATCTCAATTTAAATGTAAAAACATTAGTATGTACATGAAAAGTCGAAATTCGACCAATTTCAAAATCTCCAACAGATCCAAATAATTTAACAAGACTTGGTCTACCATTTTATTCTACCTTCATATAGATTAGAGTTGTCGCGCTTCGTACGTTTCCAAATTTATCAAGCTATAAAAACTCCAGAATCGCATAAACTTTTGAGATTTTTACGCAAATTTAATGCTTTAATATGTTGATTTCTCTGTAATGGCCGACCTGACACCCATGATTTTTGGCACATATGTACAGATGATAGTCGTGTTTCCGTTTAAATTAAAATATTTCGAAAATTCAGGTAAGTAATTTCGTATTCAACAAAAATGTCTTAAATTCATGACCCTTTTTATTCCACTTTTAAAACATTAAATGGATAATAAGTTACATTCTAGCTAGTAAAACAAAATTTTAGGTCTTGACTTTCACAAAAGTAGCTTTTTATCAGGATAGCAGAGACTCTTACTAATTTCTATAAATGTAAAGATACCATATCTAAGAATCTGATATAGGGTACCCCTTAATCGTGACCACGGAAACTTTCTACGACAATGAAAAATATAAAATTTAATAACTATTCCAACCTTTAAAACAAAAATTAGTCGTGTGTGTTATTCCGTTAACACAAACTCGCAAACTAAGCGTCTTTTTGGACATTGGGCACCCTACTACATTCTATCGCTGTGCGTGAATCGTTACTCGTTTGAATTTTCATCTTATCTGAAACGCATTTTTTCTGTTCAGACATTTTGTTGTTTTGTTTTTGATTTTGTTTTGTTTTGTTTTTGTTTTTGTCTTTTTTTTATAATATATCTATGACCAATAAAGGAAATCGACCAGAACTGGGCCTTTGAACTTTCTTGAGACATCGCAAAGGAAAGATGAGTATATATTATCTGAATCTTATGACAAATGTATTTGACAAGGCAGACAGATGACGTGGAGAGACGGTGTATTTACAATACTTTGCACAACTTAAGTTTCTTCATTGCTATTACTGTCTGGTATATAAAATACCTTGAAACCTGAGCAATACATGCAAACAAAATTCATACCAGTTACGGATATCTTGATTTCCACTTACGGACATCAGCGAAAATTTATTTTCTTCAGTTACCGACATCACTGCGGTTTTTTGTATGGCCATTTTCTCTACTCAGCGATTAAATATTTACGAAACTTTTAATCTTTCCGTTCTAAATTTGGAAATGTATCAAACAAGACATAAAACACGACGGAATTATATGTTATTATTAAAAATCGACTGTCCTAATATTAAGCCGAAACGCGTCCGCCATCTTGGGATATCGGTAACTGCAGTTACCGACATCACATTTACCCCAGTGACTCTTGTTGTTAATTTCTCTCAAACATGGATATTTGCCTATAAGATTTTCTTCATCTTTTCCCCGTTGTAATCTGGTCTACATATACTTTTCTTTTTGTTGTTTTTTACATTTAAATGACTGACAACCGCATGCTTAATAAAGGCAAATACAAACTTTAACAACAACAGAACACAGGGACAGCGGGAATTGAATACACCTTCCTACTTTTCCCGATTGGTGTCGCTCCTGTACTATCAGGTAACTCGAGGGGAAAGTGCTATTTCACTCATGTTCAAAAATTATTCCTTGTGTGTGAATTTTCCCGATGTCACAGAACCAAACCTGATAGTGCAGTAGTTACGGAAAAAATATGGAAGGTGCAGTCCATTTGTACCGGAACTAGCAAAAGCCATCAGTAAGTTAATCGGTTTTAGTACCCACACCTCGCCTTTCTCTATTCAGTTTCCCTATAATATAACGAAGATACGAATAAAACCCTGACAAAACAGATCGACTTACAACACCCTGAACAAAAAAGGAATGAGACAATCCGTAATTTGGACAGATTCAGTCTGTATTTCATGGTTTACATATATAGCTTTAACATTGTCACCCAGGTGCGACGCGAGAAATTTCTCATTTATGGAAATGGCATATAATTTGTATAGATGTAACAGTTTAAGTCCGTGTTACCTTATTGCAGTAAAAAGATTTAATATGATGCTAGGTGCAGAAGGGCGTCAAGAAAAATTGTACATGTCTAATACGAGACTTTCGAGATAGGAAATTTCCAACAAAATGAAATGAAGAAATATATCATATTCTATCAACATAACCTGGAATGAATTTACCATTGGCGGATCCAGAGGGTGTTCCGGGGTTTGGAACCCCCTTTTTTCTGGGCAATTATTTTTTTTAATGAATATTCCTTTCATTTCTGATTGGAACCCCCCCCCTTTTCTAATTGCATGAATCCGCACCTGTTTACGCTTACTATAAATAAAAGAGCCACTTAAAGAACATGATAATGACCAGAAATGTCCTGGAGATGCATCAGGTTACTTGGATTTTGGACAAGGTCATCTACCAACTCGCGCAAGCGAATGAGAAACAAAATAACGGTTTGCTGTTTTCTTTTTAAAAGCACGCTGGTCGAGATATGGAAATATGTCGCCGACCTGATGAAAGTCGTATACAACAAAAGGTACTGCGTTAGCTGTAATTTGAGAAGATATCTTGCCATCAATATGAACAAAACAGTGTTAAATTTAACCTATTCCCCAAAATAAGGTGATTACCAGCAAGGTATAATGCTTTCTGAACTTCCAAGGGCGAATTTAAAGGGGGAGGGTCAGAGGTGTGTCCCTCCTAAAACCAAAATTTTCAGGGTGAAAATCGGGGTTTTCACCAAATGTATCTGCAATTCTTTTTAGCTTCGCTTTCGCTTGCCAGTTGTGTTTCATTAGCACCGGTTTCACTTAAAAAATTTTGATGCGCCTCCGACGTCAATTTATGTTTGCATCTTTGCCCTCTGATTTCAAGTAAATGTCATGTTAACAAAAGCAATGCTATGCTAATGAAGTTAAAATTTTGCGGTGACGAAAACATTTATACATTGCAGCCAATGGGATTTAAGCTGAATTGTGCCTTTTGAAGTATGCGGGAAGCGGATTTGTCACAAAAATGTACTTTAAAACGGAGAAGGATGTTACGCATGACACGGAAATTCAAAATGTACCGGGGAAAGGTGAAGTTGTTTTATAAGAGTCTGTAAAATATTCTCGAAATAGTGGAACGAGAGAGTTGAGAAACAAAATAGCGGATTTTCATGAAAAGGACCCCATTGTGACCCCCTTCTTTCTTTTCTGATTTGATGAAAGTATACATTAATTCCAGTGAGAAAACGTTATGATCACCGCTCAATTATGCACGCGAGGTAGCCATAACATTTGTCACTGCCGACACGTACCCCAAAATAGATAAGGGGAAATTAAATCTGACGTCACATTCCGTAAAGTTACACATTGAACAGCGAGTGCCCATATTAGTAACAGGGGAAATTTATTTTCCTAAAGTACAAACAATGTCGAGACTGAAGTATCAAAAGAAGGAAATACAAAAACTAAAAGTTTTGGAACAAACAAATATTTATATAATAAAACAATGAATCTAAGATTTTACTGTCGCAAACGCGTCGCCGGAAAACTCAGTTTGCGGCAGTAAAATCTACGATTTACCCCCTCAGATCCTAAAATACAGTATGGTTATCTCTTAATTTAACAACCCGCGAGATCTGATAATCACCTCGGCCGTAACCGGACTCGGTAATTATCTGATATCACATCTGTTGGGTTGTTTTGTGGTATTAAACTCATCCAAAGTCGTTAATTGTATAATAAGGACTAAAGGCACTTAATCGTGCCGCATCTATATAAATGCCTTTGACAAAAGATATTAACTTCTTGCGTCATACCTAGGTATCAGTGTTTGTTCCTAGGGATGGGGTATACTATTTTTGCCTGCTTGCAGGAAGTTTGTTGTAATTATATACATGTACAGTAACTTGAGATTGTAAGCTAACAATGTAACAATGTAATATAAAAGATCATATAAACTGACTAAATAAATAATTTGATAAAGGACTTTTCCAAAAAATTAAAGATATTTACATCAAAAACCAGCAGTCGTGTATAGAATTAAATTTTTCGGAAGTAACAATATTAAGCGAAAGCTTCAACGAATGAAAACAAAATAAAAACCAACAGTCGTGTAGATTTTTTTCTTCTTTTTTTTTCTTTTTTTTTGGAAGTAACACTATTCAGTTAAATTGAACGAATAAAAACAATCTGAAATTGGTATTGAAAGTTTATACTTTAGCCATGATAAACGGGTCTAGCCATCATTGAATTTGAACTCATCGACTTGGAACATTAAACATTGCTACAAGCAGCATACGTAGATTCCTATTCCAAATCAGAAATAAAATAAGAAAGTTTATCCTCATAAGAACCGCAGGGCTGACCCTAGTGCGCTGAAATGCCAGCGACGAGCAATTCTACAATTCTAGCATAAAAGATTTGATTTGAAGGCAATGCCTGTAAACAGGGTATTGTTAATGATTGTTCCCTTATGGAGTAACGAAAAGCAACCCACATAACTGCTTTCTTTGTCCCAAGTGCAGAAGAAGACTTGTGTGTCTTGTCTGTTTTATACTTAGTTTACTGTATGTCTATATAGGAGTCTAGGATGGTGTTTATTTCCCTGAACTTGAATACTCTTTATTTCGAGGCCGACTCCGACGAAACTGGTGTGGGGTTTCCTAACCGTTCATTGAAGATCTTTTGGTTGCTTTGAGTTGTTATTACTCCCCTTTGAGGTCTTGACTCTTTGACACATTCCACGTTTCCATTCTTTTTTCTATTGTGTCCGGTTATTTACCTTACCTAAGCTTCAGAAAAGATCTTTTTCCTAAAATGGTTGTTCCAGTTGCTCGAGTGGAATTATTGGTATACATCTGCAAAAAATATGGACAGAAGGTCTCGTCTAATTGGCAAATACTGATACAAAAATCATCCTCTGTTGAACATGTATCATATGGAATTTGCGATATATCTTGTTTTAAGTTTCAAAATATATTTTTCAAATTTGATCAGCTGGCATCTGTCAAGTCAACTTTTTTTATCTGAGTCCCTGTGATTTTTTTGTCAGTTTATCTTTGTTTTATGACATATTTACGTTTTATTTCGCAATAATGGTTTACAATTAACGTAGCTTTTGTCATTTTATCCATATTTTGGATTTCCTTTGCGACTGAAATAGAGTCGAATGTTCAGCTGCATCATGTCCGCAAGTCAAGTTGGAAGTCTACTGTCTTGATGAACGCTATTGTACATTTTAGCAAGATTGGACTGTTAAATTGCTTAGCAGTAATCTATGTCTGCTTTATCCACAAATTTTGGTAAAGTCATATGAATTAATTCCCACAATTAAATATCCAAAATGTTGCATATATGAGTTTACTCTTCCGTATGATCATGAATTTTAAATTCTCAAGCCCCTTTATAAAATGATAACCAGAGTACGACTGATGAAGTTAGCTATACCTATTGGGAGAATTACGCCCATTTCCACGTTTTTGAATGGCATATATATGCAAACAGGTGAAATCCTTTTTGTCAGATGCATAGTAAGTATTGTGTAGTATATCATTCTGATTTGTGCTACACTTGTAATTAACAGATCCCTTATTCGTCATAAAAAATAAAATAACGAAGTTTTAATCAGGTTAATAGGTAAAACCGAACTAACAAACTAATGAATTGGAACAATTTTTATCTCGAAGCCATGAAATGGCTGGAGAGATATTGATATGGCAAGAAAAAAATCACGTGCCCCGCATGCGGCTTCAAGCCTATTAACAGCTCTAAAAGATGATCTTCGTGCTTCCGATAAAATATAGTGCGCAAGTTTCTTTCAAAATCGTATACATTTAGTATTTAAGTTATATTTCTTCATTTTCTTGAGTTGAATACAGTGTTGNTATGCATGTTTATCAAATTACTAGTTTTTTTATATTGCGTCTCGGATCAACGAACTTGTCGCGCAGTAATTTGCGAGATGAAAATAACATTTGTTTACCTGTGACAGTGTACTGCATATATTTATAGGAATGAAATGAACATGCCAAATCACATTATCCGATTATTTTCACGTATTACGGAATAACTTAATACATGCAGATGTATGTAGCAGTTCTTTGGATGACTACGAAGTTTTGCCACATGTAGATTTTCAGGGCTTCGAGATTCAGCTCCATCGGAGCTTTGATTTATTTCATCTTCTCCTAATAAGACAAATTTTCAGCTGTCGAGATTTACAGCTAAGACTCTATTTGATACATTACAATCAGTGGAACTAGTGTGAATCAGTGGAAGGAAATTTGTTAATTTAATAACCAAGATTTGTCTTCATTTGTATGTATATAGGTTTTGCATTAAGTTCACTTTAAGTTTTCCTTTGTACTAAAACAAATATAGTGACAAGTATTTTATTTACATGAGGATAGTTGAATATGCAAAAAACCTGTACTTAATTATTTTCGTCTGTTCGGGAATGTGTACAAGCTGGTAATTGTATCTTATTTTTTGGAGAAAAAAAAGTACCTCAATTAAAAATACAAAACATACCCAAGTTGCATAAAAACAGTAAATTTGTTATGTTGTACGCGTGTTATGAATAACTTTAAAATTTATGAATTATGAGTGGCCTAAAAGCGACATGTTTAGCTGTTATTTTAGATTTTCTACACAGGACAGGGACTGAACATCGTGTGAATTTTTGCACTTGTAAATGGATATATAGAAAGTTTTCAATTCTCATCCAAGATATGTGTTCTTTAGAAAAGCAACTACCAGTTGTGAAAAAACTCTAATACGTTTGTTAAAAGTAGCCTGATTTTGTGAAACTGCCTTAAATGACAATAGACAAACTTTCTCAAAGAACGAGATATCTTGTTTTTAGTTGAGGACAGTGTCTATTCGTTGCAAGATCTGACTCTAATCATGTCCCATAAAGAAAACTATGTATTTGCACACATTAGTAATATTGATCTCTTGAATTTGCGGTTTATTGACTGTTAGTCTTGAAACTAAGAATAATATTGTCACTAGTCAAGTTTTAATAAGACCTACTTATTTCTGTATCTGAATTCTGAAAGCTTTTAATTTCATCCCTGAATAGAATATGTCTCACGAATATCGCAGAGTTATAGTCGTTTTTCCTAAATCATTTGAAAACTCATTTATTATAAAAGTTTATATTGCCTGCGGTTTTAGATATAGCAAAAAGATAACAAGCATTAGGGCTTACTTGTCCGACACAGGTTCGTTGATGCCCTCTTTGTGGAATATTTTGATTATTCCATCATTGGAATGGTATCCTCGTCAGAGGTAGTATCTTTTCTTTAGACAAATACTCCTTAGTTTTCAACAAAATTTACAAAAAATTTGCAAGGTTCCAAATAGATTCGGCTTTGGGGTCAGCACCGAAGTACTGACTAATTGGCTGGTGAATACAGCGGAGTATTTCCCTCTTGCATAGCTCTGTCTTTAGCTAATTTTGGGTTTCTATTTATCATACTAGTGATTCGTTCTCTACAATTTTAACACATATTTAGGTTTATGGATTTCCAAATATTTTGATTTGATCTGCACCGAAGAGACATACGTTGCTTTTCGAAATGGCCATATGCTAAACTTACAGTAACTTAGGTATTTTGTTATACTATTTTCTATAACTTTTTGCGATTTTGGCTTGGGGATTATCAATTATTTGATCTTTTTGAGTTGCTACCGGACACTACCGCCAATGGAGGGGAGGTTTGACGGCGTTCCAAGTCGATGGCCATTGCTATGTACAATTTTCGTCCATTGAATTTCGGCTTCATCGAATGTTGTTCGGAAGTTTTGTTATTACTTGAAAATCATCAGAAAATGAAACAACTTTTGATTTGTTTCTTAATCAAGCACTGCGATTAATACTAATGAATCATGGAAACATTCTACTTTCTTTGTTGTGCTCAGTTATGGAACTTCCCCTTGTTGAAATGTTCGACAGGAACTCAACAACACAAAAGCAATTGCTATTGAAATGTCGTAGACAAATGCAATATATAAAATATTATGAATACTATGAGGTAACTGTTCAATTTTTACTAATATCTGATATAACTTTTAACGGAATTGGCCCATGTGGAATAATTTCTTCAATAAAAAGAAACCAATCTTATTATTTGAAAAAAAAAACAGCTACATGTACCACTTGATAAATCAATGAAACACACTTTTTGTTGCAAGTAAGGAATAGTGTAATCCTCTTTTTCAATAGTAGACCATCTTGTTGCGGTTTCACTAACTTCATAGGATTCGAATTACAAAATTCGAGGGTTCAGAGCAGAAAGGTTCTATGTGTATATAGATAATACAGGCTCATAGAACCTTTTTGCTCTGAACCCTCGAAATGTTTCTCTATAAGTCTTCGTCTGTCTTACTTTATGTTAAACGCGCTCATATAAATATGTCACTTGCATCGGTATGACTTGTATAGGTCTGGGAAACTTGACAGTGGTGAAAATTCTCTTAGACTGTATTTTAATGAAATTTCATGGTCAATTGTCAATATTTCTTGGTTACAGCACAAACAATAAGTAAAAATATCTTTTAGAAAATAGAAGGATACACTGACATTGATTTGCTCTTCTAATGAAACTTCTCACTTTCATTACGGTTTGTGTAATTGTTCCGACCTTCTCCTGGTCAGGTTTGATCCAATGATTACTGAATAATAAAACCAAATAAGTAGTTTCTTCTTGCAAAAAAAAAAAAACACATTTTGATTAAAGTGTGTTGGCGTAACTCATCAAATACTAGCTGTATATGTATGTGCTTCAAGTGTTTCCATAAGCTTCCGAAAAATTAAAATGCCATCAAGAAAGGCAATAGCTGCGGAACCGTAGTTCTATTGGTCCTTTTATATTTTTTTGATTTGACTGACCATAGAGCTACGGATTTTCCCCTATATAAAACTTGCGACTTTTGCGACACGAATTTGGAATTCTAGGAGTGTTTTGACAACTGAATACCAAGTACGCATACCAAATACATCGACAAACGAATTCCAAAGCAAAAATGATGAAAGGGGGAATTCCAAAATCAAAATCCAAAATCTCGGCAATTCATATGCATGCAACACTAGCTAAGACAGCATGACAAAGACAAAACAAATAAACAAGAATGGACAAGAACACCACAAAACTAAAGCACTAGCAGTGTGAACCCTAAAAAAATGAGGTATCATCATGTGCTTCGGAAGGGTAAGCATGATCTGCTCCACGCGTGGCACCCGTCACATAGGGTGTTATAGAACAATTTCACAATGGCAGCTATGGTGGCTTATTTCTAACATCCACATAATTTTGGTCGAGATAGTTTTATCACGACAAATTGTGATATTATCATTAACAGTTACAATAATTATCTCGTTATGTTGACTTTTTCTCGTTTTATCGTGACTGGTCGAGATATATAGTATCTATCCCAAGGGAAAAGGCGAGATAGGCTGATCTGAAACCCGAAGGCTAAAATATCATGTCCATCTTACCGAGGGATGGACAAAGGATATCTTAGCCTGAGGGTTTGAGATCAGCCTATATTGCCTTTTCAAGAGGGTTTGATACTTTTTCTCGCCTTAACAATCTGAAATTACTCGCAAAACCATGACAAGGTTTGACTTTCATAAAGAGATATCAAAAACGTCCCCTGGAAAAATATGACGTCACAATAGGCCATTTGCCAGTTTCCGTATATTTCATATTTTTGCTTGGAACAGTTATTTCCCTTGAAACACAAAAGAGTTCCACCGGACAAACAAATACTTGACAACTGGTAAACAACTTATTTGTTTTACCCGTTTTTGATTGATATGCCTGATCATATTAATAACTACCGCCTACCTGAGCTGCAAAAGTATCTGAAAGCAAGAGGTGTCACGGTTAGCGGGTACAATAAAGCCGCTCTAAAGGATATCGCTCTTGCAGTTCAAAGATTAAATTTGCCAGTTGACCCCGATTCCCAACAAGATTCAGTTCTGATAGACATTAAACAAAAATTAAATAAAGCAAGACTTCCAGATAAAATTCGGACTTTACTTGTATCCCTAAATTTGGTCTTATAGGCATAATTCAACAAATCCGACTACGACGGGAAAAACTAAAAGGATTTAAATCTTTTGAAGATTACAAACTGTTTTATGATGGACATGTAGAAAGTTTAAAATTCAACGCAATATCAAAAACAAGTGAAGTATGTTTATTTAAAGCTGAAGTAAAACCTACGCAGAGGGACAAAACTCATTTAAACAAGAATTTTTACGACTTGTGGTTTGTGCTCGATAAGGAAGATGGTTCAGTTGACACTGGTCACTGTGAATGCATTGGAGGGTAAGCATATTCAATCACAGCTTACACCTTGGGAATCCGACCTAATCACTTCAGCTTTGAACAAACATACATCGCTGTATTTGATATTGCATTGAACCTGAAAATATTTAACATGTCAATCATAATACAGTTCATTATCTTGGAAAGATTTAAATCAGTGGTGGATTCAGACTTTCTGCTAAAGGTGGGGGGCATAATTTTTCTGAAGGAGGGGGCCAAGTAACCCCTGGGAATTTAAAAAATAATACGACCTAGGGGACACCCCCAACCCCCTGGATCGGCCACTGTAAATCTTTTCAGTTTCTTGTCGTCATTAACGGATTTGTTGAAAATAATGTTAAAACCCCTCCGGTTGATGGCCTTCCATCCTAATAAATGTACCTTGCTCTCATATATTAACAATAAGGGATGTGGAGTAAATGCAAACGAGACAAAGTCTCTACAAAAACATGGCAAAACCAAGCAATGGAACATTTTATTGTTGTTATTCAAAACAGCGACAACCTTGGAAATCTTATATTTTCCTTAGAATAAGAATGTAAATCTGCTTATGGAGGTCCTGAAAAATAAATTATATACGTCTAAACTCAAGGACCAACTGATTTAGAGTTTAAGAATGTGATAATATATATATATATATATATATATATATATATATTTGTTTGTGTGTGTGTGTGTTAAATGCTTAGTTTTTACATTTGCATGTTTTTTTGTTTTTTTTTTTCAGGGCTGATGGAGCTTGCAGACACCTGGCTGCAGCACTATACGAGCTTGAAGCCTTTGAAATTAAATCATCATGCACTGATGGTGAAAACCAGTGGGCAAAAAGACCACGTCACCATGATGTACCAGTTCCTGTACGAAGTTTAAAATATCATCAAGTGGCCATTGAAAACAATGTAAATAAACCAAACAGTAATTTATTGAACCAAGACATGAAAAACACCGCGAGCCTATTACAAATGTTGAAAAGAAAGACTTTGGTCTTAAACTACAAGGGTATGAATTTAGCTTACTAAATTATATCAGAACAAGAAATATTGTTATGCCCCAATATCGAGGTTCCGGGGGCATTTTGTTTCTGTCTTGTTTGTTTGTCTGTCTGTGCATCTGAATCTTTAACCTTGGCTATTACTTTTGAACTGCGTCAGATAGATTTTAATACCTTGGCAAGTGTATATGTCTTGTGAAGAGTAAGGAACATATATGCAAACAAAAATTAGGCCAAAGGACAAGGTCACAGAGTTCAAAAAGGAGTTAAATTGGGTATTTCCATATATTTTACTGTAGAATCTTGGGCAATAGTGTTTCACAACCACATCTTGTTTAAAGTGTTTGTTTAAAACACAGATTCTGTTGTTATCGTTACCTTGTTATATACCTACATGTATATGTTTGAAGAAAATGACCAAATTTGAAGATTTATTTTCTTCAGGTTAACATGTTTAAGCATGTACCTCTGCTAATGCAGACCTCGAAAAGACAAACTGAGTTCAAGAATGTGATACTATTGAAATTATCTTTACACTGATGATCAAAGAAGTTTGAACATAATAATTGAGTGACACACAAAACTGCATTGAAAATATTAATATATGTTGTAGATAATGCCCAGTATCGATGAATTACATCTCGTCAGTGCAACTTGAATCAAAACACTTGAAAAAGAATATTTATCGAAACCATAGTATAAAAAAACACAGATATTTGTTTAGATTTTACGAAAGGAAATGGAGTAAATGAACATGAGACCATAACAAATATCTTTACTCCAACTGCAATAATTTCAATGAGCTGTATGGCCATTTCAGAAATCAATTCCTCATCAGCAGCACTAGAACATTTAATATGTATTTTTTCATTTTGAAATGCTTGTTCACTTTTTTTGTCTCCTTTACTGGCAATAGCTGCAGGGACTTGTGGTTTGTGCTCGAGTTGTATGTCCATCCAGTGCCGGTTTTGCACACTTTTTTTTCAAAAATTTACAGGTATTGATCAAATATTTGGTATGTGAGTGTACATGTGCTTCCACGAGTTTGGTTCCTGTCTACTGATTTTTGACAGAGTTATTAGGACCCCGCATGAAGATGCGGGTGCATTATAGTTTTCACTTTGTCCGTCTGTCTGTCCGTCCGTCAACAATTTTTTTGGATGAAGTTTTCTTGGCTTTTACAGGTGGGAATGATTTCATATTTGGTCTGAAGCTTTATGATGATGAGTTGTACCGTGTTAGCAATTTTCAGGTTAACCGTGCCACTACTTCCTGTTTGCCGATACTTTAACTTTTTATTATACCACTAAATGGATGAAAATTTTTCGTCAAAGTTTTCTGGGCTTCTACATGTTGGAATGATTTCATATTTGGTCTGAAGCTTTATGAGGATGAGTTATACTGTGTAAGCAATTTTCAGGTTTGCCCGTGCCACTACTTCCTGTTTGCCGATACTATACTACTCTGTGGATGAAAATTTTTCATCAGTTTTCTGGGCTTCTACATGTGGGAATGATTTCATATTTGGTCTGAAGCTTTATGATGATTAGTTGTACAGTGTAAGCAATTTTCAGGTTTGCCGTGCCAAATTGTCAATATCATAAATATTTGCAGCTGATAGGGGATTATGCATTGCTATGCAATACTCTCAGAATGCTGTTTTCATTTCAGATTTCTAAAAATGTCCAGTGTCTTGATATTTTACCGAACCCAGAAGACAGATGTAGAAAAACAATTGATTGTGTACAAGATATAGAAAATATAAGTCTCGTGAGAAAAGCCAGATTTTCTTGAAAAGAATACTATTTCTGTTGGAAATTTTAATGAAAAAGTATCGGAATTTAGCGCCTCAATTAAATTGACAAAGGATGATGTTCGTAATGTTGCAGAGAATACATTAGGGCAATCAAAAAACAATGCATGGCACATCCTTAGAAAAGGTTTAGTAACAGCGTCAAATTTTGGGGAGGCCTGTAAATACATAGAAAATAAGAGACAGCCATCTGAGACTTTTATGAAAAAAATTATGGGTGAAAGCCAAATAGATGATTCCTTTCCACCACCTGCTTTGAAATGGGGTAGAAAAAAAGAGCAGATCGCAAGGATTCTATACAGTAGGTTTATAAAAAAACAATATGCATGTAGATCTTTAAAAGTGAATGAGACTGGTCTTTTGCTATGTGAAAAGTACCCTGTTTTAGGCTGCAGCACAGATGGTATAGTGGTCTGCAAATGTAAAATCAAACACATCAAAAAATTAGTTGAAATCAAGTGTCCATATTCGCTCAGGGATAGCAACCCAAAAGTTGTTGCAATACAGAAAGGCTGTAGTGTTAATAAACGTACTGATGAGTTGGAAGTAACAAAAGAATGTCCCTATTATGCTCAATCCAGGGACAACTTGGCATGTATGATTACAAGGAATGTGACTTGAATATTTACACCAAAAAAGGAATACAAATTTCTACTGCAAAGTTTGACAAAGATTATATTTTAGATATAGTGGCAAAACTCACATGAACTATATTGTTCCGAGAATTTTACATGATCTTGCAAAAAGAGATGCCAACAACAACAATTACCGGTAACTATATGTGAAAAAAACCTACTATATGAATTGTATTATACACAAATAATGTAATTCCTGACAAATGATGCATGTTTTACTGTTTTGAACAGAGAATAAATTTACTGATTTCAATGTTTCTTTCAATCAACTTCATGATAAATCAGGCCAGACAATATGCACAACTAGGCATGATGGTCAACAATCCTATAAAGTTTGGTCAAAATCTGATGGAAAATGTAGGAGAATGGAGATCCACAAACTTTCTGACAGACAGACGGAAAAGACAAAAACAATACGTCTCCCCTTGAAAGGGGGAGACAGATGC
>MJUU01048459.1:15331-39940 GCA_002080025.1 Modiolus philippinarum | reverse complement strand
CATTGCCATGGCCACTAGACCGTGAAATTGAGGTCAAGACTGACATGTACTACCCAAAACCAACCTACATATACTGTACAATGTAATCGAACTACAATTTATAGTTTAATGAGAACTGGAGTTAATCAGGCAAATTTAACATGGCCACTAGACCATGAAATTGAGATCAAGGACAAAAGTCATATGCCAGACTGACATGTACTACCAAAGACCAACCTACTAGTAGTACATATCAATTATCATAAACCTACCACTTCTAGTTATTGAAAAATGGACTTAAGCAGAGAAACTTAATGTGGTTACTGGACCCTGCAATTGAGATCAAGGTCACATGAAGAAATTTACATAGTTCTTTTAATTCTTTTAATACTGTACAACTATATTTTCACATGACATCATCCAAACCATTTTTTCCTGGGGATATAAATTAGTGATATTTGGACAAGACTGTAATATAGTGTTGTATAAGTGTTGTCTTTCATTCGTGTATTTGATGCAGTGAATCAAAAAAATGAAGCTCATCTTCTACCTCACCTGAGTCACAATGCTGACATAATCTTAGTTGAGGAGGGATACCCTTGTATCTACCTGTTTCAATCTGTAAACGATGAGATGAAACTCTAAATCTTGTTAAGCCTCTCCTTAACTCAAAACTAATGATAATTGTTAAATATTTTTCAAATGCTTGATTTATTTTGAATTTCATATATTTACGTAGTTTACCGTCTGAACACTTGGTGATTTGTTTCTTCCATCATGTCCATGATATTAGATATGCCTCTTTTAACTAAGATACAATACATATGTATTGTCATAATCATAAGTGTCAATGGGTCCAAGGCCCTTGGTTCTTAATAAAAAAAAATCTTTTCAACTTTGCATGCCTGAAATGTCATGAATTTTGTATGGTGTCTTTATAATTAAAACTTGGTTAATTACAAAAAAAACAAGAGAAGGGGCAGTTGGAAACGACAGCTAATCCCCTCGCCCGTTTATTGAATGTTTGTCTAGTAATATTAGCACTCAAGGAAGTTGTACCATTCAAGATCTGGCTTGTAACTTAAATCTGAGCCAGTCATGCAAGAAATGTAGTGACATCACTTCAATCAGGAGCCTCATACCTAAAGCATATGCATCTACTGATGAAAGATTAATCTTCTGCAAGTTGTAGTATCTAAAATCCAGACTGTAACACAAACTTTATCCTTAGTCACTCATGCATAAAATGAAAGGTCAAAGTGACCTAATTTTTATCTGGAACTTCATAACTTTACAAGACGCATCTACATACAAAATATTATTCCGCTACAAGTTGTAGTATCCCAGATCTGGACTCTTACAAAAACTTTAACCTGAGTCACTCATGCATGAAATGTAGGTCAAATCCAACTATTCTATATATATCAACCTCAAGTACTCCTCAAGATGCATTCATGGACAAAACATTGTCCATCTACGACTTGTTATTCAAAAGATATGGTCTTAAGTTTGAACGGACGGACGAAACGCTATATCCCCTCCCCAACTTCGTTGGGTGAGGGGGTAAAAAAAATCATGACTGCAATAAATTCCAAGTTTGAAGACAGTATGTTATTTAATTCACAAGTTACATGTATGAGTACGAAATCCTTAGTAAGTAAAATTTCAAAGTTTCAAGGGGCATAACTCCAGAACCTCATGAAAACCTGAACCCAAAATCAAATTTGACCTAAGTATTGTGGTCAACAACTTACATACAATGTACCAAGTTTGAAGACCTTGTGTTATTTCGTTCACAAGTTATCAGTGGGAAACCCTAAATTGCAAAATTTCAAAGTTTCAAGGGGCATAACTCCAGGACCCCTTGGACCCCTGACCAAAAAATCAAACTTGACCTGAGGCTTGTGATAAACAATTTACATACCAAGTTTGAAGACCTTGTAATATTTGTTCACAGGGTCAAAATTAAAATTATGTTTGTTTTCCCCTCCCCTACCGACCCTAAAAAATGGCTCTACTCAAATAATTTTATTGACTTTTCAGAGAAAACAATTTTTTTTTACTCAAAACTGGATAAAAAACAGTTATTTCTAACCTCTTTTTAGTAAAAAAAGAAAATTAAAAAAAAATTGTACCTACCTACCTACTCAACATTATTAGGGAATGTCGGGTAAGAGGAAACAATTGTTTTTTTTAATTATGGCCCAAGTTATCGGTCAGAAACCCTAAAATTTGCAAAATTTCAAAGTTTCAAGGGACATAACTCCAGAACCCCTTGGACCTCTGAACCTAAAATCAAACTTAACCTGAGTTTTGTAGTAAACAACTTGCATACCAAGTTTGAAGACATTGTGTTATTTCGTTCACCAGTCAGAAACTTTTGGGGGACAGACGGTCGGACGGACACACGACTGAGGGTATCACATAATACCTCGCCATTTT
Organism: Modiolus philippinarum; assembly: GCA_002080025.1. Classification (NCBI taxonomy): domain Eukaryota; kingdom Metazoa; phylum Mollusca; class Bivalvia; order Mytilida; family Modiolidae; genus Modiolus; species Modiolus philippinarum. The sequence goes on along the minus strand of MJUU01048459.1, from coordinate 37,519 downwards.
GTGTGGCGGGGTATAAAAATCACAATAACTAAAATTACCTGTGTAAAATTTGCAAGATTCCTCATCTCTGAGGACAGATTTCATAAAGAGCTTTCTTGAGATGCTGGCATGGTTCTGAAAATCTTCAGTTGTGAATTCATCTAAATGTTCCAAACAAACGTCTGTCTGCAATTCTGCATTCTTTGTAACTACGAGGACAGTTTGATTTTGCGAATGGCAATATGTTCTATGGGTTGCTACTTCAATGGTAACTTCTTCAACGTCTAAAAAAAGAAAATTAAAAATGTACAATTTCATGAACACAGTACAATATTATACCTATGTCGTATCAATTAAAGAACTTGCTAGAGATCATTTTATTTTGTAATAATAATTTTTTGCTTTTGTTTTGTTTTGGGTTTTTGGGGGGTTTTTTGGGGGTGTAAGTATTCTGCAAATATTATATAAAAATAAAAATTGTTAGTTACTACTTACTCACTTACATGTAGTTTGCACTCGGGTTTTTTTTATTATTATTTGCTTTTATCTTAACAGTAATTTGATTTTTAATTTCTCATGTTTGGCTATTTACATGTACTTAGTACTTAATGTAATATAAAAATACATAGGTTTTACCATTAATATTTTAATAGTGCATTTTCAACTTTACATTGTATATGTGGCATGTAAGGTATCCATGGTATCATTTTTGTTTTTGAAAAATTTTCAATGACAATCACTAATTTCTTTATATTACATGTATTAGGAAGCGACCATTTAATTATTTGGGGCTAGGTGACAATGGTAAAATTTGTCATCCTATTTTTTTTTCATTGTACATGTTCTTTATATTCTCTCCACACTTTTGCAATACATTGTGTCAGGATAAAGTGTTAACTTTCGGCGTACGCACATTCAAAAGAAATCTAGTCTTTAATCAGACGAAGTCACCTGACATGTACAATGTCAAAGAAAGAATGAACGCAAAGCATACGACAAGTGACAGGAATTGATAGTTCAAAATTAAATTAGCATTTTATAAACTTTCTACAATTGAAAGAATACGAACACCAATTACAGAACGAACTTTTATTTATTTTTTTTTTTTGGAGGTGGGACTGGGAAGGAATCCCGGAAAAAATTAAGATCCGAGATTTAATGTAAAAATTATCAGGCCAATCGAATGCCGAAAATATAACCAGAATGACTTATTTGAGGCAAAATCTTTTCCATGGTCAAAATAGGCTTGCTTACTGATGCCAATGAGAACGAAAAAAGATCTTTAGGATTTGTCATGTTAACATTTTTAGTATTATTCTTAAAGGGTTTTCAACATGTCAGCAATCTGTACTTCATGCTAGTTTGTAATACACTTTTACTTAATATCTTTTTTTTTCGTTTTCGGGGTTACTGGTGATAAAAAAATAATTCCCTAAATCTAAGAGAGCGTAACATTACATGTTTATCCTTCTTGTTCCACAATTCAATCGTGTGGCTGTTGAGTTTTTTTTTTTTTTTTTTTTTTTTTTTTTTTTTTTTTTTTTTTTTTATTCAGTATGGGTAGTACAATCAAGCATGGCATGCAGAGTCGTATTAGAAACTACACATCCCCAAAACCGGGGGTGGGGGTACTATATAAATGTGTTATACAAAGATGTGTTTTTATTTTCAGGTAAATTTTTTCATGTTTTAGTGTTGATTTTGGCCTATTTTTTTCGTGGTCTTTAGTATAGATTTCGGACATTTTTTTTAAAGATTTCCAATATTGATTTGAGGAAATTTTTTTCAGGCTTGTTAGTAATGATTTAGGATATTTTTAAGGTTTTAGTATTGATCATGTTAATTTGACACAATTTTTTCAAGTTTTAATATTGATTTTGGTATCTTTTTAGTGCTTTGATATCATGTATTTTTGTGTGTATATTTCATACATGTGCAAGTTGAGTAAAGTTTCGGTTATAAGTTTCAACATCCTGGCACTCGAGGATAACAGCTAAGTTTGTACAAAGTAAATCAAAATCACACATCTTTGAAATTTTGTTAAACATAGATATAAAATGATGTACTTTTGTGAGTTGGAATTAATTTACGTATGTATATGGTTTAGTGTATTTTATCTGTTCATGGTATTAATTCGGATCTGATTTTTTTCAAATTAGTCAATGTACATTACCTTTAAAACAAAATTTTAGCAAGTAACAACCCCCCCCCCCATGCACGTCGATCAACCTTTCATGCACACGACAATAATACGACCTCGTGAAAAAAAGCAGATAGATGACCAATTATTACATTTCACCACCCCCACCGTCGAATCTTTTTTTTTCTCACTATTGCTTCATATAATTCATCCTGGTTAATTTTTTGGCCTTTCTTTTCCTGATTTTTTTTCATTAAATTTCTGATCCTGCATTTTTTCTGAATTCCCCCCAACCCCACCACATTCAAAATGTCGTCCCCTGAATGGCGTTCTTTTTTTGTAGTAATGTTGAACTATCAATTCCTGTCACTTTAATAAACTGTTTTCTGTTCATGGCATACGGCAGATGACTACGTCACACTAAAGACTTGATTGATTTTGAATGTGCGCTATGTTGTCGTGCACATTGTAGATATATCCTGATTTTTTTCAATCAGTTGCATCCTGCCTTTTTCACACATGGATTTTTTATGCATGTACAATGTACCATGCATCCATCTTTTTTTCGATACAACAAATGTACGAAAATACACATCCATGTTCTGAGTACAACAAAATGATCTTCTCTAACCATGCATAAGCTCCCACAGAACAACGCATATTTTTTGGAGTAGCATAAAAATCAGCACAAGGATCCAAGAATACAAGAAACATGAATGATATGCATGTGTATCAAGAATGATTTCTTTGATGATACATATATACTATTAGTAATTTGTTTTGCGAGAATGGAATTCTCAGCTTGTATTGCATCGCGTGCGAAGCACGGGATGCAATACGAGCTGAGAAATCCATCCGAGCAAAACAAATTACTAATAGTATTTTTATCGCTAATTTTGTTATTAATATATACCAGATATATGTTTCTTTTTCTATTGAAATATTTTTTTAGGTTTAATATGTAATTTTTAGTTAAATCTAACGCTTTTTTGATAGGATTTTTTTTATTGTTGGTTATTACAGACAGTGGTATACCCATAATGCATAAAAAGCTCAGATCGGTGAGATGTAAATCTGAATTTTTGGTCGTGAAGTTGAATGAGTTATCAATGAAAGGATATGGAATAAATGCACATGAGACAAAATGTCTACAAATACATGGTTAAACAAAACACTGGAAAAACGCTTTTATTGTTATTATTCATATTGAGGTTTTCATGAGTCCTTCAGCAATCAGCTCACAGTAAGATCAATACGACACCTTAGCACCGAGTTGAACGGAATTCATTAGTAAATACCGAACAACGCTACACCCATGTTGTGTTTACTCATGAATTCGGAATCGTAAGCAAAAATAGTAATAAGCTAAGTGTTCTTACAACCGCTGTCATCCGTTTGCCCGACAAGAAGACTAATAGAATACAATCACAATATTTAAATCAAAAACCACTCACCGAGTCAATTAAGAAGAGGGCATTATAAACAAAATGTTGTTGTTTTTTTAAATTAAATTTTTGCCTTGGTAATCAAATAATCATTACATTTTAACGTTGATAATCAATAAATTTTTGGCTTAGTAATCAAAAAGTATATTAAAAAGCAAGCTAATAATCAAATAATCATTAAATAATTGCCCTCGTAATCAAATAATCATTTAAAAAATGCCCTGGTAATCAGGTAATCAAGAAACCCATGACAGGACTCACATATTTTCTAAGACGAAGCGATTGAATCTAATATTCAAGAATAGTTTGTCGTTTTTATTGCGTTCAGAAGATAACGGTGACATGAGGTTGTTCAGCATGTCTGTTTGTGTATAGTGGAAAGTTATTTTCAAAACGACATGCCGATACCCACCTCATATAAATGACAGATGCTTTCTGTTTTTTTGCAGCAACAAGACAAAATGACATGCCGGTGCCACCTCATATAAGTAAAAGATGGTTTCTGTTTTTTGCAGCAACAAGACAAAATGACATGCCGGTGCCCACCTCACATAAGTGAAAGATGGTTTCTGTTTTTGCAGCAACAAGACAAAATGACATGCCGGTGCCCAACTCATATAAGTGAAAGATGGTTTCTGTTTTGCAGTAACAAGACAAAATGACATACCGATACCCACCTCAAAAAAAATGGAAGATGGTTTCTGTGGAAGTGTTGAGTTTGATTTTTTTCCATAGTGCGACAGTGTTTTTACCAGCAGACTAGGTTTCTTGAGCTAGCCGGTATTTTAGCGGCCACTACTATTTGACCCATGTATCTAAATTACGTTTTGTCATATTCTTTTTTTTTCAAGATAGTGGTGATGGAGTTTGTTCTTAGATAACAAAAATAACAAACAACAAATAACTAACAAATAATCTCAGATGGTGCAGGTGTAGTAATGTGTTTTACATACAAAAACGATGTATTAGAAGCGATGTCTGCAGGTGCAGCAAATAAACAGTTGGAATGAATGAAAATCCAAAATTAGCTAAGGACAAAACTATGCACGAGAGAGATACTCCTTATTATTTACCCCATTTTTTCTGATATTTAGATATTGCAAGTTTCTGAATAAAATCAGTTTTTGGGAGAACAAAGAACATTGACTTCTGGATTGTTGAATACCCTCGTAGACTAACAGTCCACCAGTAGAAATATTGGTCCAGTGGTTATAAATAAAAAAAAATACCTGTGTTGTCGGTAATTTATCGTCTGCAGATGACCATTTCGACAACTTATGACTCTTCAGTACATATCAAATCAAAGTATTTGTAAGATCGTAAACCTACATACAAAATGTATGTGTCCAAGTTAAAAAAGAACATATAATCAATTAGATTTTTTTTTATTGTTTGGAATACTCCTTAAGTGTATTTGCAACATTCATTGACATTGATAACATAAATTGCATAATCTAACATAGTCAAGCAGAAAGGCTCCTAGTAATAACACAAAAAATCAAGAAAAATCAAGCTTAGATTTACATAATTACTTTTGATTTAATTTCAAAAAACCATATTCGCTTTATTAAGTCTACCTTACGCAATTCTAGGAGCAGAAATTTTCCAATAAACAAAAACCTAAAAAGGGCTATCATAACTTTTTTTTTCAATTAAAGCAACAATGATTGTAAGCAGAAAGTGTTAAAAATCTAACAAGAGTCGACGTCGAAAATATTACCGAGATAAATTAGAATAAATGCATTGGTCAATATCATTTTTATTAAGCTTCAAGGGATAAGCGTAAAATACTGACTAAAATCTGTCATAAATATCATTTTTATTATTGTTTGTTCTTGTGTGTGCTCTGTCGTATGTAGGATCCGTAACATCTCTTATCCCAACGTTACTATCATATATATTTCCACTGGAACAAATTTGCTGGTTTATTTCATTCAGGTGATTGTAAACTTCGTTCGACGATTCATAATTTGTTTCATAATTGTTAAATGCACGTGAATTTTCGTCTTTCCTGTGTTTTGTTCTATGTTTTTCTGCATATTCGTCATCAGCAGTACCAGATGATTTTTCCATGCGTAACTGTACATCTACGTTACTAGCATCAAATACATCGGCATATGCCTCGTTGTGAAATTGTCTTTTCAAAGCCAGCTTACGTTTCGACTCCTCAGAATTTCTGCAAAAAGAACACGGCATATTATAGGGATAACACTGCTAGTTATTTAGATTTCTGTCGTTCTTGTTCATTTTGTTTATTTGTTTTGTCTTTGTCGTGCTGTCCCAATTAGTGTTGGATATGAATTGCCGTATTTTGTCGGCTTAAATTTTGCAATTCCCCCTTCCCCCTTTCCAACTTTTGCTTCGGTATACGTTTGCCCATGTATGTAAAAAATGCAAATTACTAACATGTTATTTTCTATTTGTATCCACTTAAAATTTAGAAACAAAGCGTTGTGAATAATTTCACACGTAAATAATACTTGATTATTTGTAACATTAAAATAGTAAGACAATTTCAAAAAATAAAGATCCGATTCAAATTGAGGTCACGGTTTAATTGTTCTTAAGACGATCTTCATTGTTACAGAAGATTTTCGAAAAAAATAAAACACACACACACATACAATGAAAAAATCGCGTCGTAAAATACATTCCAACTAATTGATAGACAGGGCAAATCAAAATATAAAAATCCATTGATGTTAAATAGCGGGTACAGAATAACTCAAATAAATAACAAATGATCATCAATTTGTATTTCTTTCGTATTTCTTTTTCGATCTGTATATTATGTAAGTCCAGTGAGAATTTTATAAAGCTGATTAAATCAAATAACCTTCCAAAAATAAAGTTTTTTAATAAGTACCTTTTCTTGTAAATAAAAAGTAATATACCAACAATGACGACAGCCACAAAAACACCAACAACCACTCCGATAATCATTCCTTTAATAGATATAATATTCATTTTAAATACTAATTTTGAGCAATGTCCGTTTAATAACTCTTATTTAGCCTCACGTATGCCCAACTATTTGAGAGTCAAATTTGGGAAGATCACATAAAGTAAATCAGGAAATCATCATCCAGGATCTCCAAAAATTACCCAAGAGTTATTCAAGAGAGAGATACTCCTTACGTTTGAACAAATTTTGTTTAATTTTATATTGTAACATTCCAAGTAAAATCGGCCTTTTAGGCCAGCATCGAAGTACTGTCTACTGAGTTGGTGAATACCCTCGGGAACTGAGGGTGCATTTCTTTATTCTGACCTTGATATTTATCATTTACGACCATGAACATGATAAAAAGTTCTGTCAAAATGACATTATCAAGATCATGTACATTTAATAGATGATCATTTTCCTGATAACACTTGAAAATTTTTATGATCAATACCGAAAAAATGCAGACAACCATGATTTATTCAAATATGCTTTTGTAGAGCTTTAAAAACTCAATACCTACCTATTTTGTAAAATGAAGAAATAATATCTTTAATATTTGAAGAACTTCTTACGCTTATAGAATAACAAACAAACAACAAAAACCGAAGTTACTTATTTTACGAAAGGATATGGAGCAAATGAACACGAGACCATAACACACATGTTAACTCCAAATGCAATAATCCCAATAAGCTGTATGGCCTACCCCGGAAATAAACCCCCACCAGCAGCACCAGAACCCATACAAAGGAAATCTATATAATTTCAAAAAACGTCCAAAATGCATAAAACCAAACGAAAACCGAACAATCAGTAATCTCAAACACGGCCTAGGGCAAAACTACGATGGAGGGAGTTAATCCTTCGGTTTTAGAATTTACATAAATTTAGACAACAGTATTTGAACGAAGTGTACACATGAGATATTATCTCATGTACAAGTACACCATATCTAAGAAAAATAAAGAGCATACATCTCTACCACGGGGAATAAATTTACCAACATCACGGCGATTCACAGCAACACGAATTGAGACAGTATGACAAAGACAAAACAAATAAACAAAAATGAATAAGAACGCCACAAAACTAAAGCACTAGCAGTGTGAACCCCTTTACAAACTGATGTATCATCAGGTGCTCCGGAAGGGTAAGCATGATCTGCTCCACGCATGGCACCCATCACAAAACCAGTTAAAATATGATGTTGAAATATCTGTTTGGTTGCTGATTGGTTATTGTTATTTTCTAACCCGTAGACAAAACCAATTAAAATTCATTGTGCATGTTACTACTGTAAAAAGGATCTAAATAGAAAGCCAAAATTCAGCTAAGGACAGAGCTATGCATGAGGGAGATACTCCTTAATTTTAAACAAAAATTTGTAAAATTTTGATATTGCAAGTTCAAAATAAAATCGGTTTTCGGGTCACAACAGAAGTAGTGACTACTGGGTTGCACTCTTACAGCCCAGCAGCAGATGCATCGGTCCAATGGAAATAAATAATAAAATACCGAAGTTACTGTGTATTTAATTTCTGCATATAGCTATTCCGACAACTTATGTTTCTTCAGTGCAGATAAAATTAAAACATTTGGAAATCCATAAACAGAATAAACAATGAGAGGATATGGTGTAAATGCACATGAGACAAAGTCTCTGGAAATACATGGTGTAACAAAGCAAGGGAACAACGCTTATATTGTTGTTCTTCATATAGCCATTTCAACAAACTCGATTGTGGAAACTTGCAATATCTAAATTTCGGGACATTCTGTTTCAAACTAAAGAGTATCTCTGTCTCTAGTTGATTTTGGCTTTTCTATTTAGATCCTATTTGGTTATTTGTTCTCTCTCAGTTTAACACATATTTCGGTTTATGGATTTCCAAATGTTTTGATTTGACATGTACTGACGAGACATAAGTTGTCGAAATGATTATATGCAGAAACTAAATTAACAGTAACTTCGGTATTTTGTTATTCAAACTACTTCATGCCTTGAATTAACGTTTATATTTTCGCTAACCATTAGCCTATGCTATACAAAATACGCTATTTCCGATTTATATACAACAGATATCATTATAAAAATAATATCAATATGCTTTGGAACAACGGGATATCGAAGGAACAAAAGACGTAATTACAAAAATCAAAGTTCAAATACAAGGCAAACAGAAAACGAAACACATGAACAATAATTAAAACACGAAAATAACAAAATAATATAACATTCAAAACTAGAGCATTTATTAAGTAAACTTAACATTTAAACCGACAGAGGCACAATGCTTTAAGAAAGTGTAAACATGTCCTGCTCAGTATTCGGGACGGGACCTGTCACTTTGGATTTTTTTCTTCAATATTTTTTTTTCATTAATACTGGATTTCTACATAAACGGAGTAACTGATTCGTTGCATGATTACCCTTTTTGCAGAATTGTAACCACAGGAGTGAAAAAACAAGTTTGAATTTATGATATTAATGGTTTCTTTTTTAAACCGCCTTATTCTGATTCCGCGAAATCAACTTTTTGATACCTCATAATAAAGAAATGAATTTGTTATTTGGATAAAACTATTTGATTTTTAGGTAATGTTTGAATTTTAATTTCAATCGGATGATTTTGTGCACAATTATGGACCAGTAAATTAGTTCCACACATTTTTTTAGACTTGCCACGACATAGATAAATGGTTCTAACAATGTAGGATAAAGATCTTTAAACTGTCATAGGTTCTGTTATCAAATAAAAGGTTGAAACATATTTTTCTTTGATTAGATTTGCACATTTATTCTTTTTTAAAATTGTTATGTCTTAGAGTTGTAAAATACGGGACTTTTCGATGTTTTCTGGCAAACAAAACCACGCATTTGCTTTTTTATGGTACTTTTGACTTATTTCTTTTAAGGTATTTTTTTAACAAATCGGAATCGGGATTAAGGACTTATCTCATCAAATTTGTAAAAAGCTTACATCATGACAATGTTAAATAACAAAAAAAAAATAATATTAACATGAAACACTGTACGTGAAATATTTTTTTACATATGCAAATTAACACTAACTTCGGTATTATGTTATTTATTGCCACTGAGCCGATGGAAGGGTATTCTCCGAGGTTATTCAACCCAGTAGTTAGTACTTTGGTGCTGGCTCAGAACAATTTAATTTGGAATTTCCAGATATCTAAATCGTTGAAAATTCAATTTAAATTTAATGATAAGAGTATCTCCCTTGTGCATTGCTCTGTCCCCATTTGACTTTGGCTTCTCGATTAGATCCTTTTTGTTATTTGTTCTCTATCAGCTTTTATACATATTTAGAGTTATATTTTTTTCAAATCTTTTGATTTGATCTGCACTGAAGAGACATTACTTGTCGAAATGGCCATATACAGAAAATAAATTTACAGTAACTTTGGTATTGTGTTATTTGCTATCAAACTATCGCATTGAATGTTTTGCAAAATAATTGTACATCTAGTGAATATATGTCCTTATTTTGTGGCTTCAATGAAATGTTGTTAAGATGCTCAGGAAGCACCGAGGTATTGTACTGATCGTAAATCAAAAATGCCGGATAATCAGACATCTACCTCAAGCTTTTATTTTAACATTCACATGCACAGAGATTATCATGATGACTATGTAAAATAAGGTTTCAAAAATAGATTTTTTGCCCGATTTTTGCTTAAAAATGGTTGTTGAAAACGCCAAAAGATTCACTTGCCGCACAACATCTTGTTCTTTACAAACTATACAGTTAAAATAAAAAAAACAATATTTAAACATTATGTCCATGTTGCTTTATTGCCATTTTTTGGTGGTTGGTGGACTTTAAATTACCAGAGGTACCATCAGCCTAGTGGAAAAGTACCTTAACCCGAAAATTGAAATTATACAGCACTTAGATGTTGAAATAATAAAGTACCGAAGTAATTGTTAATTTTGTTTCTGCATATACACATTTCGACATCTTATGTCTTTTTAGTGCAGATAAAATCAAAACATTGGAAGTCCATAAACCGAAATACATGTAAAGCGGATAGAGAACAAATGACCGATAGGATATAAATAGAAAAGCCAAAATTCAGCTAAGGACAGAGCTATGCATGAGGGAGATACTCCTTAATTTTTGAATAAAATTTTGTAAAATTTTGATATTGCAAGTTTCAAAATAAAATCGGTTTTCGAGTCACAACAGAAGTACTGACTACTTGGTTGGTGAGTACCTTCGAGGAATAAAAGTCCATCAGCAGAGGCCTAGTGGTAATAAATAATTAAGTACCGAAGTAACTGTCAATTGGAAACTGAAAATTATTTTATAAGACCAAAAAATAGCTCTAATAAGCTGATTTATGCATTATTTTCATGCATTTTTGGTTTCATGATTTGCTTTCTGGTCTCCAAACTTATTTGCAGTTTTGTTCTTATTAAATTATCAACTTGAATGTTATTTTTTGTTTTATTTCAAAAACATACCTATCGATGATTTATGCGTATTTTCTGAATTCCCACTTTGCACTTTCTCAATCATCCTTGTAAATTCCGTTGTTCCAATCAAGGACTTGTTGCCTGCAACAAATTGTATTATCTACAATGGGAGATATATTTCCGATGTAGATACCATCTCAATCTGCTACTTTTTTGCTTTCGATAAAAACAATCATTTGAATGATTTAAAACTGTTATGGCATGATTCTCAATTCTTAATAAACAAAAAACTTCATTGAATAAAACAATGGTAGTATGTAGACTAAAACACAGGAGACAAAGCCTCTACAAAAAATGGCACAACAAAGCAATGGAACAACTTTTATTAATGTTCTTCATCTTAAAGTTACCAGAAAAGTCATTTGTTTTGTTTTAAAAACAAGGTTACAAGAAATTTTCGAAAACTATATTTAGTAGCCTTGATCAAATCTAATTCGAGAGCCAATATTTAATCAGTTTCGCAGATGACAAGACATCTAATTGAAGAGCTCATATTCTATTCTCAACACGCAATTAAAAACAGCGTTAAAGTACAAAACATATATCCACCCGTATTTACAGTAAATACAAATACATGGTACTGGGTATGGTTCATTATATGCAACTTACAATAATTTTTGAACCATTACTTATATACGATATTGAGCAGCAAAACGACTCGAGTTTGAAATTGAACATATCTAATGTATACATTACAATACATACAACTCATCCATATAAAAACAAAACTATTTGTTTCTTTGCTAAGAACATAAACGGTTATGATAGTGTACACAAAACACTATACGGAGGTTCAGTAGCGAAGTAGTTCACTAAATAACACTATACAGAGGTTCAGTTGAGAAGTATTTGTCGGACATTATTATATAGTATGTAAAAGGTTTCACAATAAATTTTGCATTTTCTTAATGTCATATTTTGTTAAGGGAATACGCTTTAATGTTATTAAAGATTATAGCTTAAAATAATTGTAAAAAAATCGTTTTATACTTTCTATGTTTAACTTCAAAATAATATGAAATTCTAGGGTGGTCATGAATAACCCCTGCCTGGTTTTTACAGCTCTACTTTTTTTTCCCTTTTTTGTTTCTTGTGTTGCCATTGTCCTTGGATTGTTCGCTTTTGGATTGACGGTTCGGTTCTCACTTACTTTTCAATCAAGGGAGTAAATTAACATGCAATATATAATAGTAACAATATCTGGTTTATAGTTTTCTCTATGCATGTTCAAGTACAACAGAGATAATTTTTAGCATCTTATCAACAATTAGTATCAGGTCCTTTTGTATTGTGGTGTTCTTATTCGTTATTGTCTATTTGTTTTGTCTTTGTCACGCTGTCCTAATTTGTATTCCATTTCAGTTGCGGTTACATTCCAACAAATACTGTGTGCTAATCAAGAATAAAAATTCTAACTGTTTTATGTGTGTAATTCATGAAAAGTTATCTCCCAAACTGTGAATGTAATGTTTTTCCATATTCATTAACTGTACTTCAGAATATTCTATTTAAGCTTCTGTACCTTATTTAGCTTTACAGAAAAAGACACAATTACCTTTCTATGATGATGAAATCGATAATTATATACTAAAATTCTATTGTACATTCGAGATGTCCAAGAGAAATTCCAAATTAGACGCCTAAAAATAAGCTCCTCGAACAAAGGCATGTTACAAATAAGTTGAATTCATTAGGGCTGTGTTACCGTCAACATCACGATCTATTGTATTTTAATATCTGTTTTGTAAATAACAGCCGACAACTCAAGTTTGTTCTTTCCATCTACAGGATTTGACGTCATAAATCTGATATGAAACAAGATATGCAAATTATTCTCATCGATGGTTTTCAGTTGGGTCCATGTTGTTCATCTGTATGTGTGTCCCTATTTTTATTTTCTGTGCCGTACTTATGTTATGTCTTTGATTCTTTGTGCTTTCCAAGATGTCATTGTATTTGACCTTCTGTTTTTTTTAGACTGATGCTTCTGTACTTTCTTATATGATGAAAGAAAATTAAACAGCTGTAATTGCAATAATAACAATATGGAAGACAACGTATTGGTATAATTTATATCGACTTGCTTTTATCAACATCTAGACCAAAGTGAATTAATTGTCATTACATATTTTATGAATACTTTGGCTTGTTCTATAATTTTGAAAGGAGGTTAGGCGCGCCATAATTCTGGTTTAACCCCCTCCCTTTTAGGACCATTGCGGGTGGCAATTCTCCGGTAGTTTTTACACCTGCTTTGTGTTTTTGTCCTTTGAATTTCGGCTTTTGACAATGCTATTTGCTAATTTTGTTATTACTCCCATTTCAAAATATTATAAAATTTCTTTAAAAAATCATCTGCCTTCTTTTATGTCATATTCTTTTTGCTAACCAATTATATTATACCTACGAAATTGATAGCTCTGGTTTCAGTTTATAATGCATAAAGTGGCATACTAAATATTCAAGTTTTATAAAAAAAATATATAGAAAAAAATTAAAAATTAAAACATAATTTGAGCTTAGACTAAATAATTTCAAATACAAAATACTAAATAATTAAAAATCTAACATTTGAACTACAGGAAAAAGTTACTTTCAAAATGATATAAATGATAAAGAAAAAAAAACACAAACACACAAGCGATAATAGTGACAGTACCGTACAATAACAAAGTCCGGCTATCCGAATTTTTTATCGTTTAAACTGTTTGTAGTCTGTTATTTCCTTTTCTTTGGTTGTTTTGCGATATTGTTTAATAATGATTTCATGTAATCCTTTCCTATTTTGATTTTTTCCTAGATGGAAGGCCTCAATGTAATGATGAAGATGAAGAACAACAAAAAAAGAGTTGTTCCATTTCTTCGTCTTACCGTGTATTTGGAGAGAATTTGTCTCATGTGCATTTCTTGCATATCCCTTCATTGCTTTTTGATTCACTTACAGTGTGACAGGTGTGCTGTTAATAGAGCAGGGCGCGCTTACCTTTCCGGAGCACCTGATGTCACTCTCACTTTCATGAGAGTTGATACTGTGTTTTTTTTTTATTTCTGTGTTTTGTAGTTGTCTGGCTTCATTGTTTTCTGTGTTCTCGTTTTGGTCATGTCTTTAAACTTCGATTTTTGTAAATACCACTTCTTTGATTGGTTTTTTTTTTAATTTGTGTGTGTTTATAATAGAACTATTAAACTTTAAAAACAATGAAACCTTTTTTTCTGAAACCCTTTTGCACCCCCTTTTCCATCAGTCAAGAGTATTACAAATGTTCGACATCATAACGCTTTTGTACTTATTATTAGTAGTAATACCTAAAACGGAAAACAAATATCAGATGTTGGTGTTGGTTGTGAAAAGCCGTGATTTTGGATTTATGATTTTAATTAGAATTCCCCCTTTTCTCATTCTTGCTGCGGTATTCGTTTGCCGATGTATGTTCCCACCAAATAGATATAAAATAATCATGAAGGAGTCTGATATCAAATGATATTTGTAAATTCACATAATAATCAAATAATCACCATTTACCTCACAATTAGCAGGTAATCTAGAAACTAAGAATGCTCACTATTCCTATGCTTACTTACCTGCATTACTATTTTGCGTATTAAAATAAAAATTGACCCTTATTTCTATTTGGCGTATTTGTCGGATTATTCTGCGCCAAAGTTGGGTGTAATATTATAAGCTTCTGAGCAGTCTTCCACGGCGATTCACATACGAACTTTGGGTCCAGAAACATTTCTATAGCCTAACCAATATTTATCTACTCTTGCACACGCTTCAAATTCCAGTTACATAAACAATTACAACGTTTTCAAACAGAATTACACTCCTTAACATGCAATCGATTCTAGAACAAAGACCTTTCCTTCTTCGATTTTTTATATTATTCTTACTCGAAAGAGATTTTTACACTTGTTTTATATGAACCAGCTTTTTATGTGACCATCGACAGAAATTTGTTTACATGTGTGATCAGGAGCGGATTTGAGAGGGAGCAAAAAGGGCGCTATCCCCCTTCTGCTTTTCAATGCCAAACAAAAATTGTGAGAATACAGTATTGAACTACTTATAATTTTAACACATCTTTACGAATAATGAGAAAAAAATGTCGTTTATCTCCCTTTTCCGAATTACTTGTATGGAAGAAGTAAGGAATTAATTTCCCATTGCCCACAATGCTAATATATTTCAGATTTATAGTACTTTGTAACAATGATCAGATCAACAATTATTCTTGCTGTTCAAGAACTTTTATTGGCACTTCTAAAAATAAAAAGTTTATATATGCATGACCGCATTCCTTTTGAGCTATTTATAGAAGAGTGGGGATACCCCTTTAAAGTTCATAATGTCTGCATAGAATCGGGGAAAATCCATCTTTTTGAGAAAATCGCCAAAAATTACTGTGAAGTGCTAAACATTTTTTAATTATTTATTAAAAGACTACAAAAAGTAAATGACATGAAAATGTGAAAGACTTGCTTAATTTACATCTTATCATGCAGTACAACCAATCCTTACTTTACCTATCATTTAATTCCTTGGATACACAGATAAACAAACTGGTTCCCTTATTGAATTCCTTACTTTTTACCTGTATGTGGTCAAAGAGGAAATGATTTTTAAATATCAGTATTAAGGCAGGCTATCGAAAGGATCGCGAACCTCATTAGTGATGTCATAAAATTGAATTTTCATATGCAAATTAGCATTTTTGGTTGGAAAAGTTGTATGTAAACCAGTGTTTTACAATGTAAAAGTATTTTTTATCTGTTGTAATTTTTTTTTATTATCCGTCCGATTCTGGATCTATAAAATGAATAATAAACTTAAGATTTCAATTTTTTCCATCGATTTACTTTCTCTAAATGTTCTGCGGAAAATTTTTCATGTGGATTAGAAATTTGTATACTTTGTCAAAACGCTAATTAAATAGATATTAAAAATAAATATATTTAAAAAAACTAATACCCTGTAAAAGTGTTTATATTCCAGAATTTTCACCCCAAAATTAACAATTTCATTCGAGTGAATTGAAAATGACATTTTTATAACCCCTTTTGATTATCACTGTTTCTTGCCAAACAAATTTACCTTTTCAAGTTTTTGACATAAGGCAAATACTCCAATTGAAATGCTAATTTAAATTATCTCCACTTTGACCATATATAACTACAGTTTGGTGCAGTCATACATTGTAACCTCTTACAAAGTGAATTTAGAATAATTCTTATAACCTTATAACCATGGTAATAGTGTTCTAAAGCAGTAATTGTCAAGAACTGTCCTGAAAAGCATTCATCGAAAAGAACTGTTCTAAAAGCAATGATCAAGAACAGTTCTAACATAGGTCATAACCTGTTCTAATAGCAGTGATGGTAGGAGTTGATGGTAGAGCAGTCGTAGTCCAGAACGGTTCTAAAATCGGTCAATACCAGCTGTTTAAACAGTCATAGTCAGGAGTTATTCTAGTCATCGTCAATATTTTGCTCTGATTTGTGGCTTTCAAAAATAAAATTACAAAAAAATACAATTACTAGAAAATATGATAGTATTTTTGACACGGAATTTGCAAACAGTTTTATCAGTCGTGTCGGTATTTTTCATTTCCAATATTGTGTCTGTATTTCATTTATCCCGAATCCGAGATAGTTTTCCTCAGCTGGAAAATTTTAAAAAACATTACTATCTAACATAGATCTAATTTTATGATTGTTTTCAATAATTATGTGTTTCAGTTTAAGTAATTTAATATTCATTCACATTCTTTTGTTAATTTAATTTGCAACATGTATTTTATAATAACAATTTTACGAAAAACTATTGCTTACTCGGTTCTCGGGAAGGGAACTAACTCTTGTTGGAAATTTACTTTTATACGCAGGTAAAATTATATATTTTTAACTTTTCTTTGTATATGGTAGGGATAAAGTTTGTACACCTTAACAGGAGCATAAAAAGGTATCTTTCTACTCTTGATCTCAGTACTTACCTACATTTTCAGTTGTTTCAATTCCGTTAACTGTTTTTCCTGTGGCAAAAGTGCGCTTATAGTCGTTTGTATGCTTAAAGTGATCTGAAGATAGCGTTTCATCAAAAGAATACATGTACGTCATTGATGATTTTTTCGTTGAAATTTCAACTGCATATGTATTACTGTTCGTTGTATTAGCTTTATGAGAGAAAAAAATCATACATAAATATATCTATAGAGATTTAAAAGCCACAATAACAACCCGTAGCAACAACATCCTACAGCTTTAAAAATGAAACACTGGTAGATGTCGTTCATAAATTCACTACTCCTCCTAAGATTTTCTTAGCTAGCAATATATAATAAAATGCAGCGAAGAATTAATTAAATCTCGATTAGGTCAAAAAGAGATGATACATCTTTAAAATTGACCATTTGTATTAAGGTAAAGTAAGTGAGAACCGAACCGTCAGTCTAAAATGAACAACCGAAACAAAATTTCAACATTAGAAACACAAAGATACAAAGATGAAATAGATTTGTAAATTTCGTAAATATTTCAACAGTAGTAGGACCGGACGTCAGTCTAAAAAGAACAATCAAAACACGATAGCAACACCTGAGACACAAAGATACAAATTTAAAATAGATTCAAAATTTTTTGTGGTCCCTACTTTTGTAAATTTTTCAATACTATAGGATATACTCTGAAAATTTCTCTAAAATTGGCACATTTTTACTTTTTATTAATTTCGAAGAACGCTCATTCTAAAATGGGCGTCAGAATGTTTCTCATCATTAAAATGAACAACAATGAAAAGTTTATGTTGTTATTTTACTGACAAATAAGCCATTATACAAAAATAATCAGAAAGAAGTACTCGTTCCTAAAAATATCGAATAGGAAGTCAAATCCAGTTATCTTAACATTAACTTAGTGCAATATACGGAGTGAAGCCTCAAATTAACAACGAAGGGATATTGAGTAAATACAAAATCTCTACAAGCACATGATGAACCACGTAAAGGAACAACGCTTTTATTGTTGTTCTTCAATCCTATTGAAGTCAGTTTTTAAGGGGTTTTAAATTTGAAAAAAAAACATAAAATTTCAATAAAACTCAGAGGGAAATTGTCATGTCAGGTAAGTCTTGGTTTGTGAATACCGTCGGGGACCTCTGGTCCACCAGCAGTAGCCTAAATATTGTATTTCTTTGACTGAGACATAATATCTTATTTATTAAATTTGAGATAACAATATCATANAATTTGACATTATAAAATCATAAGTGTTCGTTTTTGACAAAACAATATATTATTTTTCAGAATTTGACAAAAAATGTCTTATTTGTTTGAATTTAACTTAACAGCATCTTTTGTGTCTAAATTTGAGAGACTGACATCTTATTTGATTGATTTTTCATAATAATAATGTATTCGTTTGAGCAATGATACTTTGTAATGGGTAAGAAGATCTAAGAATGTTAGAATTGGTAAAAAAAACAATACCTAATTTGATCGAATTTTACACTACAATATATTATGTTTGTAATTTTTACACAGCAATACTTTGTATTTGTTTAGTTTGACATAACAAAATTTTATTTTTGTGTGTTTTAATTTAACATAGCATATAAAATCTTTTAAATTACTCACGTAAAAGGCAAAAAAATCCCTTTCCTCTGTTGCATTGTGTATACTCTAGCATTCTGACACCCTTTCGGAAACATCGGAAATACCCGCAATGGGAAATATATTTCTGATTGTAGATACCATCTGAAACTTATAATCAATCTTCGATAGAACAATCACTTAAATGTTTTCGAATACAAAATGACGAAGCTGTATGATAAACGGTAAATTTCGTTATGCTGTACACGTGTTTCCAGGAGTAACATCTCCTAAGGCAGCATTAAAACAGTCATCGCATGATTTTCAACTTCACTGAATAGCAATGAATGAAATTATGTAGACTAAATGCATATGAAACAAATCATTTACAAATACATTGCAAAACATTGCAATGGACCAATGCTTTTATTGTTTTTATCCCAAAGTCACCAAGAAGAACCAAATTTTTAAACATCGGCTAACTAGAGTGTTTCAAAGTATATATATATATTTAGGAGTTACAGTGGTCAAATCTAATTCAAGAGCCAATATTTTATTTGTTTCAAAGCTGACAAGACATTTTCTAATCGCAACATACAATTAAAACGCCGTTAAAGTATGAAACGTAAGTAAATACATGTTTATAGAGTAGTGTAAGATAAGTGAGAACTGAACCGTCAATCTTAAATGAACAATGCAATGACAACTGTAACATCGGAAAAACAACGAAACAAAGACACAACATGGGTACTGCACAGAAATGACAAACGAAGAGACACACAAATGCAATGATGAACAACACGGACCAAATAAAAAAAAAACATGGGTGAAATCAGATGCACCGGTAGAGTAAGCATAAGTATAGTATATACTCATACATGGTAACAAGTTTGATCTATTATATGTGCTGTGTACAAATTATCATTTTGTACAAATTATAATGGGTGCAATAAAATCAGGCCTATTATAATTTTTATTTTGACGTTCACAATCGTACACATTATAAATTGTACAAAAGTAAGCCAAATTTTACTTATAATTTGTACAATTTTCTATCCAATGACCAAAATTAGAATAGTTGACTTAACAGCTATTTTTGCTTAAGTAGACTGTTAGGAAATGTATATGATAGAAAGTTTCCTCTCTCTGGACAATACTTACAGGCTAATGCGTTGACAAAAACAAAAACAACAAAAAAGGCAAACACAAAAGTTGAAGGGAGACAATGTCATTAGTCCCATTCCATTGTATGACAGACCCCTATTGATCCAAGGTGTTAAATGGCGTTGTCATGGAAGTAGGTGACAGGATGGCACAGGACGGATCCACTATTTGAAGTTAAGGGCGCACTTGAAAAAAAATTCTGTAGCGCGTCAGGAAGATCATTGGACAAATTTTGGCCAAAATCCTGATTTTACTATAATAGATTGTATTTTTTTTTTGGGGGGGGGGTCATGCCATTCACGCCCACGTTCAATTCTGCACATAGGCGTGTATACTTGCATGATTTCTTTGTCGGAATCAATTGATAACAGTAAATGACTCAAAGTCAAGATCTCTTTAGAGAAACAGTATTTTAACATCAGGTTTTCAAGTTTATTTGTCTTGCTAAAGCCACAGATCCATGTGTAGATGTGCCAGCAAGTTTCATCAGTCAATCAATTGTAAATATGTTGAATAGGTTGTTGACGGGAAATCAAACTACACATGTTAATTTACTCATGGTGCGCTCTTTTCTAATATGCAGTAATATTGTACAAATTATAGGTAAGAATTGTGCGAGTTTTTGTATAAATAATAAGGTGTACAACTATATTCTTCAAATTATTATTATTTGTACAAAACAAAAATACAAATTTTATATGATTTTATTTTACACATTATAATTTGTACAAAATGATAATTTGTACAAATCATATGTAACTGACTGTCTTTTTAAAACCATTACTAATATAGGAAATTGACCACCAAATTCTCACGTTTTCAATAACCATAATTTGTCGAGTACACAACATACACATGCAAGAGTCAAACCAAATGAAACATTACAATTCTTACAGTTCGGCCCTATAAAAAACGAAAGCCTGTTTATAACATATACGGTTAATGATAGTTTACAAAATAATCACCATACAAAGGTGAAGAAGCGAAGTGTGCAACTATTTAGGGTATTATTATATGGTATGTAATAAGAGGCATTTCTTAAAGGTCATACTTTATTAAGTGAATATACTTTAATGTTATCAAAGTAAGCGATACTAGAAAATAACAAAAGATTAAAGCTAATTACTAAACACTGAACAAACTATAAATTTAGTTTCTGCGTATGGCCATTTCGACAAGTAATGAGTCTTCAGTGCAGATAGAATCTAAAGAACAAAATAAAGATGGTCTAGTTGGCCACGATTAAAATTGTATTTCAGCCTGGTAGTCCCCAAGTCGTATGCCATAAGGCCATAACGCTGGGCAAACATCCCTTCTTTCAAATTTTGGTCATTTTAAGATGTTTTTTTTTAAGTTGTATATGTTTGTGTTTTTTACTTTTTAATCGTGGCCAATTAGATGTTTTTTAAGTTGCATATGTTTGTGTTCTTTACTTTTTAATCCTGACCAACCAAACCATTTTCATTTTGTTCCACAGTTAATTTGTGGCCATTGCACAACATATATATTTTTATAAAATCTATAAAAAAGACAATAAACTCAAAAATGTTTAAAAACTTATAGAGAACGAATTACCAAAATGATCTAAATGGAAAACCTAAAATTATAATTTTAAAAATATTTTTAAGATATGATGTAAAAATGTCTTTGAAGAATTTTTTCACCTGATATGCTTTTGGTTAAACAATAACTCATGATTGCAGCCCCGATATTTGGATCAGATCAAAATGAACATTCTTTACTTAGGATCTTCAACACATAATTAAAATACAGTTTGGTGCAATCTGATTCAGAAGGTGATCATAGAAAAAGTTCATACGTTTAACTACTGGTGTGTGCAGCTACGTTTTGACTGATAAGTACAAAATTAGGAACTACTGTTCAATTTGCATTACTAGCAACTAAATAGCTAATACAAAATATAATTTCTCATAGGATCCAATGTTTAATTATTTTCCATATTGGCGTTCGCATTTTGATAGGATATAAAAGAAATGACCAATTTCTAAATAATACCTTAATTTTGTTTTGATTATACATGCATCTCAAAGATACCAATTTATTTATATTGACAAACAATGAAAGGGTATGTAAATACTCATAAGACAAAGTCAATAAATATCCATCAGCAGTTCAAAATTTAATTAGCTGCTCTGTTGTTTATTTTGCACATTCACTTCATATGTAACCATTCAAGATTCTTTTTTTTTTTACTTAATACTGGAATGACCATTTCTTTTAACTGTCTACGACCTTTCAATAGGAATTACTGTTGAGTTGCTATCGGACACTGCAGCAATGGAAGGGGAGGTTTGGCACGCCATTAAACCGGTTTAACAAAACTTTTTCTTTTGAAATGCCTCTCTATCAAGCCAGAACCATTGCAGTCGACAACTTTTCTGGTGGTTTTCACCTATTTTTTTTTT
>MJUU01048459.1:1649-15303 GCA_002080025.1 Modiolus philippinarum | reverse complement strand
AGGAATTACTGTTGAGTTGCTATCGGACACTGCAGCAATGGAAGGGGAGGTTTGGCACGCCATTAAACCGGTTTAACAAAACTTTTTCTTTTGAAATGCCTCTATACTCTATCAAGCCAGAACCATTGCAGTCGACAACTTTTCTGGTGGTTTTCACCTATTTTTTTTTTGTCTCGTGCACGTCGGCTCTTGACACCTCTGTTCGGTATTTTTGTTATTATCCCAATTGCTATATTATTAATAAAAATTGTGAGGTATTCGGAAAGTAATTTATTGTGTGTTTGATCTCCATACAAATACAAGTGCATGGCGTAGTTGCTGAGTGGCGGAGTCTTGATCCGGATGTAGCACCTATCAGTTGATTGACCTGGTAAAGATTATACCATTATTGACAGTGGTCTGTATGTCTAGTCTGTTCAGATCCAGCCAAACGCCTTGTCGTTTGTAATCACCATTGTTGCATAAGTAGGTGTTGTTGGCAATCTGCTTTCCAAAACACATTGATCTACTCTCTTGCCATGACATTAAACGGGCATTTAAATCCAAAACTGAAAAATACGTGTATACCTCAGGAATACTTCATTTTGAAATTGTCAAACATTGTTTTCATGATGCACCTACTGTACTAAAGATGCAATTTGTAATATAAAAAATATTCCCTTTATTATGATATGCCTCTCTGACATATAAAAAAGGCGTTACCTGCTCAAGATCAGTTGCCTTCTCGGGGGGAGTCTGACTTACTATCCTACTAAGGCAGGCCACCATGATAAAGCTAAATACTACTGAAAGTGGATAAAATATCATGCACCCAACAAATTACTGAAAGAGCCATGAAGGAAAGCATTACATACCTTTTTGCAAAATGAATAAACAACCAAAAAGTTGACTGATGTGATTACTGATAAACTCTATCTACTGTGAATTCATTTAGTTTTTGTGGGTATCAATTTTCGTGGGTAGAGAAAAAATTCATTTCATGGTATACGTAAATTCGTGGGTTGCCACTTGTTCCCAAATTTCTAATATTTAAATCAATAAAAAAAATAAATAATCTAAAATTCATGGCTTTATATATATATTACCTTCAGAATGAATGTAAAAACACACAAATTTAGAACTGTACCTGTAATTAAAATGTCACCTGTGATTAACAATTCATAGTAAAGTGTAGATATTATGCACTGACATAACCTTACTTCATTCGTTATTTTGTTCTCTATCAGTTTTTTAACATCTTTGAGTTTCTGGTTTTCCAAAAAACAACGGCAGTAGAATACCGAAGGAACAAAGGGGTGACATTCACAAAAATCGAAGTCCAAAGACAGGGCAAAAACGAGAACACAGAAAACAATGACGTTAGACACAAAAACAATGACGCCAGACAGACACAAAGCACAGAACCAGAAACCACAACATTCAGAACAAAGGCACTCACAGTGTGAACTCCAGTGAAACTGAGAGTGACATCAGGTGCTCCGGAAGGGTAAGCATGTCCTGCTCTGTTAACAGCACCCGTCACACTGTGAGTGATTCAATCCGGGAAAATGTCAAAGTCGGTAGTCAAATCCGGGAAGACGTGAATCTAGCTGAAAATGTCCACTTTCATTTGGGATACTGACACGTCATATCTTTCAATGATGCTATGGTGACGGCCATAGAATTTCTTGAGGGATGAAATTAACAAAGGTTGAACAAATCCAAAACGTTTAGATTTTATCTGCACTGAAGAGACATTAGTTGTCGCAATTGCGCATATGCAGAAAATAAATTCACAGTAACTTCGGTATTTAGTTATTTATGAATAGACACCTGTGTCAGTTAAAAAATAAGCATGCCCTTGTCAGTAGAACATAATTAAAATTATAAAAGTTCAATTGATAATATCTTATCAAAACTTAATTGAGATGGTTATTGTCCTAACTTCTTAACTAGGAATCAACCCTTTAGCGTAATTTAAAAAAAAGGAAGCCAGTTACTGCTAATTTTTTAACTGGGAAATACTTGCAAATAAAGCATTTGAACCTATTTTCCTGCTATTTAAGGTTCAATCGAATGTATATATCTACCTATTTTAAATCTATCAGGTTGTTTGGGGCTCAGGCACAAGTGCAAAGTTTATGGCCTTCGTTGATCAGGTCCTGCATTATGTTCATGTTCATTCACTCTTGTTTGAATCTTGCACAAGTTAATCATAATTCGTTGAGTATTTGAATTCGTGATTTGAAGACGCACACGAAAACCACGACAATTGGTACCCCACGAATAAAAATGAATTCACAGTACATCAAATGTTCAAACGTATTGTCCTCTTGTTTAAACCTATCACAAATAGAAGTTTATTGATTCTTTTTACTGTGGGGTGGGCAAGTTAACTGAGTAATATTTTGAGTTATTTCGAATGCCTCCATTTTGCAGGCAGCTGACATGTGTCTAATTTTCATATATAACTGTTACTAGAATGTGTGAGTAAAATATTAATGAAAGCTCAACAGACAGTTAAAACATATTAACCGAACATTCACTTAATTGGAAAATGTACATGTATTTAAAAGGTCTATTTTAATGCCTATTGAAACTAACAGGACACTAATTAAATCTTGTTAATCACTGTCACAAAAGTAAATATGATAAACAATTGATTAGAAGTCATTTTGCAGTAGGCATTTATAGTAAAATACAATAAAAATATTTATAACTGTTTACACAACAATATTTATAAACTTAAGTTATATTTCAAACATTAATTATCAAGTGATGCTCTATTAAAACATCTAAAAAATGGAAAAATGCATCAGAGGAAACAGCAATTTGCAAAATGTTCACATTTGAAAACAAGAGAGGAAAAGCGCATATTCTTGTATAAAATACACCAAGTCATAAAAATATTTTGTGTAAAAATCTTTACTTTCCTGAATACTCAATAAGAAGAAAGAATGTAACCATCTTTTATTCACTCTCTTTTAGCATGTATATGTAATTGATTGTAATCGAAAAGTAATTGAAATTACACACTTTTTTGGTCAGTAATTAACTAAATTATGATTACATGTAATTCAAATTTTTGTCAAAAGTAATTACTTTCAATTACATCAAAATTTTTAATCAATTACAATTACACATTACATTGCTAGACAGGACTAGCCATTTTATATCAAGCAATAACCGTTTATCTATAAGTACAATTTGTGGGTTTGATATGAAGTTAAAGTCTTTAAATTCAGAAAAAAAAATCTTATCTTATATTTCAACAAACGGGACGAATTTTGTGAGCCATCTATGAAGGTAATAACAAAAACAATTCAAGGAGTAGAAGCAAGCGTCATTAACTTTGAATAAAACGATAAGTAGTCAAAGCCAAAACATTCAAAGACAAAGCACTGACAACGTCGCTATTTGGAGACGTTTTTATATAATTTGAATCCAAATAGGGTACAAATGACTGATGACTTTGCTCTCCGCCGAATACAAACTTTAGCATTAGAAATAAAATTTTTGTTTTGCTTCCTCGTGGTCTGCATTTTTAAAAACACAACTGAAGCTTTGCAACATGTACACAATAAT
The DNA here is from genome assembly GCA_002080025.1 of Modiolus philippinarum. Lineage (NCBI taxonomy): Eukaryota > Metazoa > Mollusca > Bivalvia > Mytilida > Modiolidae > Modiolus > Modiolus philippinarum. The sequence goes on along the minus strand of MJUU01048459.1, from coordinate 11,739 downwards.
CAATAGCAATGAGAAGTTCACGGTTCCGAACTAGTGACAAATCTGTGTATGCTTTTCAGAATCGTCATTTGAAATAAAACATTTATGATAAAATCCATTACTGCTTGTCAGATAAGTGAAAGGGTTTACGAATTATATGAAATAAAATGCAGGTGTAAATGTCTCTGTATCTGTGGTCACTGAGTACGATGGCAATTATCCCAATACACATAGCATCAACACGGGACAAATGATTTAATAGGAAACTTATTTTTAGTAATAAAACAATATATTTGAAGTCGCAAAAACATATTCAACTGTTTTGGGAGAAAAAATGAATATGTGTGTATACACAAAGCTCATTTTTCATTTCTTCAGTGTTGGCATAAAATAAAAATAATACAGATAACATAATGAAATGAACGCAGAACTGAAAAATAATACAAGATTTTCCATGAAGTATTTTTGACCCGATGTGTGACCTCTCGAACAACCAATGAAAACACTGGTGAAAACCTATCTATTCATATGAAAGGCCAGTGAGTAGATAGAATAAAACTTATCACTAAGTGATAAGTTTCTAATTATACAGTAAGAAATAGACATTGCTGATACATCATTAGAGAACTTCAATTTACACAAATATTTATTTCTTTGTGGAGACAAATTTCCAATTATTCATATATCTTGCTGACATAACCTCCCATATTATCTAATGACATACATACACACGATTGCATAGGTTTCTAACATATAATTGTTCCCCTGATCTATTTCCAAATAAGAATAACGGTTTTCGCCTTGTTGTTTCTGTGATCTCTGATACCTTTTGTTTGTAATGTGTATGTGTTATATATGTTTGTCTTGTTCGCCTGCATGATTATTTTGTAATGTTTGCCTCTTGTTACATTGTATCCAATGTCTGAGTGTAGAAATAAAACTTGAAACTTGAACTATATCATTAATTGAGATCTGCGATTTCTTAAGTATTTTTAACCAGTGTAAATGATCCAATCATTCCACAATTTGTGTTATGCCTAGTGTAAAAATTAAAATTCATCTGTATTTCTGATTATTTTTTTAATATGACTCTGAACGTACCATTTACTTCTTTTTAACAATTATTGCATACGTTTGACATTTTGCCTTTATTGATTTGAAATATCTATACAGAGTATAAATATTTAAAAGAGAATACGACTTTGCAGTTAACTGACATTTGCAGTTACAGGGTACAGTTGTTTGCTTGTTTTTTGGGGGTTTTTTTGTTTTGTTTTGTTTTGTTTTGTTTTTTTTTTTTTTGTTTGTTTTTTTTCTTGCTGTTGTTATTCAGGGTTATTTCAAGTTATAAGAATTTTTTAAAATATGTATATTTAAATGTAACTAATTATTTTCCTCAATAGAAAAGATAATAAATGGAAGTTAACTGGCTATGACAAGATTAAAAATGTGCGAAACATGATCAGAATTTGAATACTGTGACTGAACCATTCTAAGATTTCCTTTCATTGATTTAAAAATTTCTTTATTCAACAAATATAAAATAAGCATGAACCAAAACTCGATAAACTCGTGATCTTCCCTTGCTGATATCCTGTTAACTACAGTATTAGTATACCGAAAATCAAACTCAAAAAACAAAATTAAATCTTTCACGATTCACAATATTTGGTTTTTATGATCTGATGTTATATTTTAGATAAAGCTTAGTTATCATAAAAAAATATGCATACAATACTAATGCAACAAAAGTATGCATTACAGTTTTTTTCTGCGATAACTTACCACTGAAATTAAGATCTCCACCATTAAAGTATATTTCATTAATGTAAAAAAAACTTGATTACTTTATATCTGTAAGTAAGTCTTCATAATTATACACAAACTTTAACAAAATACATATGTTACTATGAATATAGCTTCTTCATATATATATGGCCATTCCTAAGTCTCTTCATTGCAATTAAAACATTTGGAAATCCTTGAACCGAAATATGTGTAACAGCTGAAATAAAACAAATTGCCAAAATCATCTAAGGACAGAGCTATGCAAGAGGAAAATACTCTTAAGTTTTAAACAAAATTTTCTAAAATTTTGACACTTCAAGTTTCCAATTAAAATCGATTTTCTGGCTAGCGCCGAGATTATGGCAACTGGGTTGCTGAATAGCACCGAGGACTAAAAGTCCACCAGTAGATGTATCGGCCAAGTGGCAATAAATAAAAGTGTAACAAAAAACGGAAGTTAAGGTTACATTAGTTTTTGTATTGGGCCATTTCAATATCCTATTTCTCTTCAGTGCAGATCAAATCAAAACATTTGGAAATGAATAAACTGAAATATATGTTAAAATTCTAATAGCTCGAATTGACAAAAGAATCTTAATGAAAAAGCTAAAATCAGCTAAGAGCTATGCAAGAGGGGATACTCCTTAGTTTTAAACAAAATTTTCTAAAACTTTGATAGTTTCCACTAATTTTAACAGTAAATTTCGTATACATACCACAAAACGGGTTTCTGCCGTCTATGCACTGGCTAGCCTCTATTCGATTGTTATTGCAGCTATAAAATGCACAATTCCCGTTTCCAGGATATGATCTGTTGTAAATAACTTAAACACAAAAACATGAAAATGGTTGTAGTTTCATTACTATTTGAAGCATCATTTGTTAAAATCCAGTACAATTTGCGAAGGGTAATCACTATAAGTTGTTTTGATCTTCATTACACTTGCAATTTTTCTTATTTTTGTCCTTTATTTTCGTTCTAGTTTAACTTTTTCTTTTTTTTCTGCCTTTTTAGCTCACCTGACCCAAAGGGTCAGTGTGAGCTATTGCCATCACTTGGCGTTCGTCGTCCGTCCGACCTTCCGAAAGTTTTTCACATTTTTATCTTCTCCTCTGAAACCACTAAAGCAAATTCAACCAAACTTTACAGGAATGATGTATGGAAGGTACTTTACAAGGATTGCTCATTTCGTTCCGATCCGATAAAATACATGGCCGCCAGCGCGGAATTTAGTTTTAACATAGGACCCTATGGGAAAAATCAAATTTCAGCAACTCCTCTGAAACTGCTGAAGCAAATTCAACCAAACTTTACAGGAATGATGTACTAAAGGTCCTTTACAAAGATTGCTCATTTTATTCTGATTCGACAAAAAAACACGGAACATAGTTTAACATTAGCCCTATGGGAAATTCACATTTTCATCTTCTCCTCTGAAACCACTGAAGCAAAGCCGACATAACTTTACAGGAATGATTTATGGAAGGTCGTTTGCAACGGTTTCTCATTTCTTTCCGATCTGATGACAAACATGGCCGCCAGCATGGATCTAAGGTCTAACATATGACCCTATGGGAAAAATCACATTTTCATCCTTTACAAAGATTGCCCATTTTATTTCGATTCGACAAAAAAGGCTGCCAGCAAGGAACATAGTTTAACGTTTAACAGTAGACCCTATGGGAAATTCGGGTTTTCATCTTCTCCTCTGAAACCACTGAAGCAAATTCAACAAAACTTGACAGGAATGATGTATGGAAGGTCCTTCATAAAGATTGCACGTTTTGTTCCTATCCGATAAAAATATGACCGCCAGCGCTGATCTTAGTTTTGACATTGGACCCTATGGGAAAAACATCATTGTCAACATATGCTTTAAAATTATTGAACCAAATTTAACCAAACTTTCCAGAAATGATGTATGGAAGGTCCTTTACAAAGACTGCTTATTTTTTTGTGACCCAACAACAAAATGGCTCCCAGCATGGAACTTGGTATAAAATGGTACCCCAATATGAAAACATCTTTTTCATCACATGTGTTGAAATTATTAGAGCAAATTCAGTAAAACTAAGATTGCTTATTTTGTTTTAATCTGATAAAAAACAAGACCGCCAGCACAGAACATATTTTAACATAGGATCCTATGGAGTAAACATCACTTTCATCGCCTGTTTTAAGCATTTTGTCAGGTGAGCGATTCAGGCTCATTGTCTGAGCCTCTAATTTCTTTTCTTTGTGTGTGTGTGTGTGTGTGTGTGTGTGTGTGTGTGTGTGTTCTGTCTTTTTTTACATTATTCTTTGTTTTCGTTCTTGTTTTCTTTTTATTTTTTAGGTTTTTTTGTGTTTTTCTTTTTCCCTTTTTTTAATTGTTTGTTATTTCTTATGCTTTTGTTTATTTTTTTTCATTTTGTGTTATTTTTATCATTATTATTATTATTGCATATGGATTAAAGTAAATATAAATGAAAATTACTAAATTCCTGTAATTGCAAATAAGAAACTAGTACATAAAACAGAAGAATTTTTCAAGCTGATTTGAAAAAAAATACCCGATAGTATAACACGGAAAGTTAAAACGGAATACAAATTTATCAAAATTTCAATAAATGCGAATATTGTTACTAGCCATTTTGGCACTTTATGTCAATATTACTGCAAAAGGAAATCAAAACTTTGGAAGATCTGTGATAACCGAATACCATCTGCGTTGTGACTATTTAGACCAAAATATATCCTTTTACAATAAAATTCAATGCCTTTCTGCTTCAATAAATGAAATATTTTTTTTATTGTTTTATTTTGCACATTTGATGTATTTTGTTATTTATATAAATTTTATCTGCGGAAAAAGTTAAATGGTCATCACCGTCTTATACTTACAAGAGGCATATCTCAATTCTAAAAAAAATGCTTAAAACTAAGGAGTATCTAACCTCTTACATATCTCCGCCTGTTGCTGTTTGAACAAATTTTTAGTCTATAATCTCCCAATTATTTGATTTGATCTGCATTGAAGAGACATAAGTTATCGAAATGGCTACATGTAGTTAATCCGATATTTTCTTATTTAACAGCACATGGTCAACGTTAGAGCAAAACCATTCAAAATTTAAAAACTTACATGTAAATACATTGTTTGAACGAACGATTTAAAAATGTGAAAATACTAAAATTGTTGCAAGTTGATCAGATATATATTTTTAAATTCAGTCTTTGCTGCATTAATTAAACTCGACAAGTTTGAAAGTACAAAAGCTGAGGTAATCAGAGTGTTAGAGACAAATTTACCAAATTGTATTGTCACAATCATTGTTAAAAAGTTATAGAGTTCAGTTTGCTGTATTTTGAATGAAACTAATGCAGTTGCGATTTTGTATCATTTATTTTATACATATTTAAAAGAATAAAAGTCTCTACATACCAGCATTTACCCAAAATAAATTGGCCTGTCTCGATTCACACGCCTGAACGGATTTTTTCAAAACTTTTTTGAAAGAACATATGCATCTTCTATCCTGTAAATTTGTAAATTATTAAGTAACAAAAGAGAAAATTAGACGGAACACTGTATAACATTCATGTCGAACTAGCTGCAAGTTTCAAACGTTGTAATTTGTATGGAAACATTTTAAGAGGCTCTCATGTTGAGTGAAGATTCATGGAAAGCCGTTGTGGAATGTATTCCCTATTTATTGATATCTATAAATGAATTATAGATATTATTAAATAATTATAGAAATCAATAAATCATTTTTAGATATTAATAAATATTTATAGATATCTATAAATCAGCATTGATATTTACAAATGATTTATAGATATTTAAAATAGTGTACGATTTATAGATATCAATAAATCATTTACATTTTCAGCTAGATTTGCGTCTTCCCTGATTTGACATTACCGGTTTCGACTTTACCCTGAATTGACCCACTGACAGTGTGACGGGTGCTGTGCACAGAGCAGGACATGCTTACCCTTCCGGGGCACCTGATGTCACTCTTGTTTATTGAGAGTTCACACTGTTAGTGCTTTAGTTTTTTGTGTTGTATATGTAACGTTCGAGTGTTTTGTAGGCATGTGGTGTCTTTGGTCTTCCGTCTTTTTGTGTTCTTGCTTTTGCCTTGTCTCTGGACTTTGATTTGTGTAATCTTGTGCTTTGTTCCTTCTGTATTCTACTGCCGTTGTTTTTACTAATATCTATTAATCATTTTTAAATATCAATAGATGGTGTTATTTATTAATATCTATAAATGATCTATTGATATCTATAATTCAGTTCAAATATCCATAATTCGATTTATTGATATCTATAATTCAAATCTCCATAAATCGCCTTTGTGGCCCAGATCATTTTAGTATTGGTAAAGTATATTTTATAAAGAGCTCAGTTGACCAAGATTATTTTTAATATACGTATACTATATAAAGAGTTCAGCTGACCTCCACTTTTTAAATATCCATAAATCGCCTCAGTGACACTGATCATTACATTGTATTTTTTCAAACGCGGCACGGACAATGATTTTGATAAAAATACATTTAATATGTATTTCATTTTTGATTCATTACATTAAATTTTCTTTTTTTTTTTGCTATAACGGCTGAAAGAATTTCAACATAAAAGTGTAAGATGCACACTCGAGTGAAATGAATGAAAACTCCAATCGTGTGCGGCGGGCAATATGATTGAAATACATGTTAATATATAAATGTTATTGATTATTATCCAAAATGTGAAAACAAGAAAACTTAACTCGAAAGTTCCTTATTTTATTTGCATTATAAAAGAATAGTTACGGGTAATTTGCATTAAACCAGTTGCTTCAAAACTAAATAAGTTTTAATGCACTTTAATTGCATTCATATTTGTACTAAAAGTAATCACATTTTCATTTTGCAACATATAACCTCCTTAGAAAGGTTATAATAAAGTAAAATTTTCAAAACCAGCAAAAATTAAATTGTTTTGGCCACATTTAATGATTAAGAGTAAACCGAACACTTAAAATCTACTTTTCCAATCATAGTCATTCTAAAATGAAATTAAATTTTAATTTCACAACATATAAAATCCTTCCAAAGGTAATAATAAAGTAAAATTTTCAAACAAATTGAATTGCTTTGGTCATCTTTATTAATTAAGTTTAAACCTAAGACTTAAAATCCACTTTTCCAACCATATTCATGGTAAAAAGACATGAAATTTTAACTTCGCAACATATAAACTCCTTCGAAAGGTTATTATTGTTTTGGTCATTTTTAATGATTAAGTTTAAACCGAAGACTTAAAATCAATTTTTTCCAATCATATTCATGCTAAAAAGACATCAAATTTTAACTTCGCAACATATAAACTCCTTCGAAAGTTTATGAAAAAGTAAAATTTTCAAAAAAAAATTAATTGTTTTGGTCATTTTTAATAATTAAGTTTAAACCGAAGACTTAAAGTCTACTTTTCCAACCATATTCAGGCTAAAAAGAAATGAAATTTTAACTTCGCAACATAAAAACTCATTCGAAAGGTTATTATAAAGTATAATTTTCAAGAACTTTGCACTGTTTTGGTCATTTTTAATGATAAATTTTAAACCGAACACTTAAAACAACTTTCCCAATCATATTCATGCTAAAAAGACATGAAATTTTAATTTCGCAACATATAAACTCCTTCAAAAGTTTATGAAAAAGTAAAATTTTCAAAAAAATTGAATGGTTTTGCAAAGCTCTGTCCTTAGCTGATTTTTGCTTTACATTTACATCATATTGTTTTTTTGTTCTCTTTCAGTTTTTAAACATCTTTGAGTTTATGGTCTTCCAAACGTTTAGATTTTTATCTGCACTGAAGAGACATAAGTTGTCGAAATGCGCATATGCAGAATTTAAATTTACAGTAACTTCGGTATTTAGTCATTTGGTCATTTTAAATAATTAAGTTTATACCGAAGATTTAAAGTCTAGTTTTACATCCATATTCATGCTAAAAAGACATCAAATATTAACTTCGCAACATATAAACTCCTTCAAAATGTTATCATGAAGTATAATTTTCAAATAATTTGAATTGTTTTGGTAATTTTTAATGATTAAGTTTACGCCAAAGACTTAAAATCTACTTTCCAATAATATTCATGCTAAAAAGACAGTAAATTTTAACTTCAGAACATATAAACTCCTTCGAAAGATTATTATAAAGTATAATTTTCAAAACATTTGAATTGTTTTGGTAATTTTTAATGATTAAGTTTAAACCGAAGACTTTTCTAATCATATTCATGCTAAAAGGACATTAAAATTTAACTTCGCAACATATAAACTCCTTTGAATGGTTATAAAAAATTAAAATTTTCAAAAAAAAAATGAATTGTTTTGGTCATTTTTAATAATTAAGTTTAAACCGAAGGCTTTAAATCTACTTTTCCAACCAAATTCATGCTAAAAGATATTAAATTTTAACTTCACAACATAAAAACTCCTTCGAAAGGTTATTATCAAGTATAATTTTCAAAAAATTTGAATTGTTTTGGTCATTTTAAATGATTAAGTTGAAACCGAAGACTTAAAATCTACTTTATCAACCATATTCAGGCTTAAAAACATTAATTTTTAACTTCACAACATATAAATTTCTTCGAAATGTAATCATAAAATATAATTTTCACAAAACTTGAATTGTTTTGGTCATTTTTAATTATTAAGTTTAAACTGAATACTTAAAATCTATTTTTCCAATTATATTTATGCAAAAAAGAAATTAAATTTTGGACTACTCAATATTTAATTTCGTTTTTATACAATAAATAAGGCAGAGATAAAGGGAATAACACAAGAATGGTTGTCACATTTCAGAATTTAAGAATATATTAAGTTCAATTAACTTCATTATTAAAGTTTTTTTTTATTCAACTACTATTGTTTTTTTTTTCCTTTTTGTATTTCTTTTTACAAGCCTACACAATAAATGCTCAGTTACATATTTAAATAGTTTCTTAAATTATTCAAAGCACTATTTAATAGTTCGCTAGATATTAAAACATATATTGAATTCTTTGTCTTTTATGCGTTTTAAGTAATAGGTGTAACACAACTAATTCCGTCTCCCATTGCCTCCCATGTTAAAGTGCACATGTTTCTGTGCTCGTAGAATTTTTATCTGAAGTTCAAATAAAATGACATATGTCTCTTTTGAAAGACACATCCTTCGGTAAACCCTCATGAAAAGATCAACCGACCTTTACTGTAATATAAGAAAAAACTGGTTCCCGGAAGGTCACAACCCAGGGATAGGTACTTCCTGTCTGTGTTTTCACGGGAAAAATACCTCCGCTTTCAACTTTGATAAAATCTTAAATTTTCATCGAAATCGTATAAATTTAGGCTTAAAAGATTCACTATTGAATGCTTTTTCAATTTAATTCATAATAACTCGCCAACATTTTTAATCTACGACGCTATTGACACTTCTTTGGAACTATGTCGTCTCAAATAAGGACTATATTCACATATGTGCCTGACTGGGTTCCGAATTAGTTGTGTTACACCTATAACAGAAAAAATCTCTCTCCAATGCTCTCGTGTGTGTATATTTTACATCTTTGGTGTGTATGCAAGAAAACTACAACTTTATTTTATCCATAAGTCTATATTTACAAAATTTATAGACAAATTTGAAAACGGTGCTTCCAGTGCTTTTGCACTTTGATTTAACAANTTTTTTGTGAAAATGCAAATATCTGTAAATCTGCTGACAATCTGCCAAACTTTTATCAGAAATTAATTTTATTTAGTAAAACAAATGTAATCTAGTGTATTGATATACATTTCAGACGTTTACATCCAAGTAAAAATAAACGGGAATTGTTTATTAGCTTCGTATCCGTGCAAAGCAAATCGTAGAATTGTCGTGATTCGCACCAGAAATCCAGTTTAGATTTTCAAGACTATTGCAAAATGTCTATCTATTTTGCTAAAACATTCATTGATCATCATTCTATAGTGACATGACAGTAAAGAAACAACGAACAATACTATTTTCCGAAATTTCCTCTGTCCCCATTCACTATTATACAAAATCCCGAAATCTATTACGTAACAGATATTTTAAGAGCTAAATGTGGTTTCACAAACGATTTTGTCATAAAATCAGTTATATTTTAACAAAGTGGATCGAACTGGAACGTTTTTCAGTTAAATTAATAGTATTGAAGAAAAAAATATTTTTCTACTTATTTTTTGTAAAAGGTGTAACACAACTAATTCCGTCTCCCCTTGCCTCCCATGTTAAATTGCACATGTTTCTGTGCTCGTAGAATTTTTATC
>MJUU01048458.1:3765-45350 GCA_002080025.1 Modiolus philippinarum | reverse complement strand
GAGTTATTGCCCTTGACTTAGGCAAAATCTGTAAATTTTATGGTTTCCTGATGATAACTTGAGTTTGCTTGGAAGGAAAGTTTTAATATTTTGGGATTATGTTTCTATTGATAAACTACAGGTTAAGTTTGATTTTGATCGTGATCGGATTTTGCGTTCCAGAGTTATTGCCCTTGATTTAGGCAAAATCTGTGAATTTTATGGTTTCCGGATGATAACTTGAGTTTTCTTTGAAGGAAAGTTTTAATATTTTGGGATTATGTTTCTATTCATTAAATACAGGTCAAGTTCGATTTTGACCGTGATCGGATTTTTCGTTCCAGAGTTATTGCCCTTGATTTAGGCAAAATCTGTTAGTTTTATGGTTTCCGGGTGATACAAATGTAACTTGTGTTTGTTCTGAACGAAAATTTTAATATTTTGGGATTATTGTTGCAACTACTAGGATTGCCTATGGGCGGGGGTATCTTTTGTGATCAGCAGATCACCTTTTTCTAGTTGATTTGGAATTCCCCTTTCATTATTTTTGCTTCGGTATTCGTTTGCCAATGTATTTATATTCAATGGCAAGCTCATTTAGAAGACACCATTATGTCAAATATATATAGATTTGACAGCATTTTAAAATATGTATGAAAAGACATGATTCTACGAGATATAGCCTTCCTACAAATATTGCCAAGCATGGTAGTTCAACTAATCCACCATGTACTACTTTCCAACAGATTACAACTATTTTCATTAAATGTAGTTACTTTAAACATAATTACACCTTGTGTAAGTAAGCTGCATCCTGATTGGTTAATAGCCGTGGTATTTTTTGGCAAATACCATGTCACAGAGATTTGTCCCAGAGTCATCTATGCGCTTTTATGAATGAGACATTTAGTGTAATTAAACAGATATTATGAACATCGGGGTATTTGCAAAAAAACAAGTCTTTGGTCTAAATTTTACCGCCCCGTGACTTGTATTTTTGGCAAATACCCCCTCCCTATCATGATATATCTGTTTAGAAGCCTACAAGGTTTTGCCATTCACAAGGCAATATTCTACACAATATATGCCTCTATGCCAAATATTCTTTGACCTTGACCTCAATTTCTTATCAACTTCTATAAGGTCAGGGGAAGTATTGGCTGTTCAATAAAATTTGGTGTATCTGTATGTACGACAGTACATGACTACATAAGATGCGTCTGCTTTATATATTTTGAATTTTGGCTATAACCATCCGTCGTATATCCGTCAGTCCATCATATGTTTTTCATTCAAAGGTCTTCTCCTCTTAAACTACCAGTCCAGTTAGATTCAATCCAAGTCAAAATAGTCCATGGATGGTCCCTTTCAAAAAGCATGTAGCAGGTTTGTATGTCATCCAAGATGGCTGCCAGCGGAAAAATAAACATTTGATGCTACGAAAAACACATTTAAAGATATTCTCAGAAACTACTTGTCAAATTAGACCTAAAATTAGTCACAATGGTCCTTGGACCGTCCCTTCCAAAAAAGAGATCCGGCAGGTCCGCACTTTCTCTAAGATAGTGGGGAACATTATAACTTTGAACCTTATGGAAACACATTCAAAGGGATTCTTCTCGGAATTCTTCACTACTAGTCCAATAAGTATTGTACTAAGTCACAATAGTCCATAGAAGTTCCCACCTAAGATAACCTACAACGGAGATCGTAGTTTAACATTGAAACTATGTTCAATGCTATTCATACCTCCGACACTACTCTCCGTGTCAGCCAGGTGAGGGATACAGACTCTTGGGAGTTTGATATAGGTCACTGACCACAATCATGTGGTTTTTTGTATCTTCAGTCAGTGCATGTGGTAGGCAGACGATATTCTGTTCTGACACTGCAACTGAATATGCAATATGGCATTAATTTGTAATTCGGTGACCTTTTAACGTTTTTGTGAATGGAGAAGTTTCAAACAGAATTTAAAGAGGTAGTTCTAGTGCAGACAGTGAAACATATATAAATGCAAATATACCCAAGTTACATAGTAAACAGTAAATTTTGTTTTGTTGTACACGTGTCTCAAAGAGTAACCTTTCACCAACAGCATTTAAATCGAATAATATGGAAAGCCATAATCCAAACATTGAAAAAAGTACTCATTACCAAACCAAAAATAATGACGTAAGAAGCCAAATTCAGTTCCAAGGACATCCACCGAGTGTCATACACGGAATCAAGCCTTATCATGTTTATTCTGATAATAACAGAAAATTTCTAAAGAACGCAATGTGAATTTTTCATGTCAGACAAGTCTGACTATTGGACTGGTGAATACCTTCGATGATCTCTGGTCCATCAGAAGTGAATCGGTTATATTGTTTCAAAATACAAAATTTCCCAAGTTGCATTATAAACAGTAACTTTTTTTAAGCTGTACATGTGTTTCAAGGAGTAACCTCTCATCACCAGCATTAGAATTAAATAATATGGAAAGCCACAATCAAAACAAAGCCGACATGGTACTCATTACCAAGAATACATATCATAACTCGAATGATTAATATTTAATTCAGTTATAAAAGCGACAAAGGTTAAATCAAATTGCTAAATTGTTCAGTGTGTCCAATGCTACGAATAAGTCGATGCCCTTTTCCAACGAATTTCATCATTTTTATAGTTTAAATACTAGAAGAAGCAATTTTCTAGGTATAAGAAGGGGGACAAACAGATAAAAATAGCTCTATTACAAAATGTTTTGTTTTTATTTTAATAGATTTGTTTCTTTGGTTGCTTTTTGACCTACGTTTTTGGATGTGTTGGTAACGGAATTGGTTTACTGCTCTATATTATCGTATTTTGTCACTTTAGAGATGTTTTTTTTCAATACCAAGATGGTATAGATGGACACGAATTGTGTGCCGTTTCGAATTCGTACCAGAGTTAATCCCCGGGATCTGAGCTTAAGATAACTTGGCTGTCATATTTTAAACAGGTTTTTGTCTGGCTCTAGCCTTAGCTCGTCTTGACTTAAGACTTAAGTATCTCTCTCTTACATAGCTCTGTTCTCAGCTGATTTTGGCTTTCCTCTTTAGATTCTATTAGTAATATATTCTCTGTCAGCTTTTACACATATTTCGGTTTGTGGATTTCCAAATGTTTTGATTTGATCTGATCTGCACTGAAGAGTCATAAGTTGTCGAAATGCGCATTAGCAGAAACTAACTTCTCATTAGATTGTACATTTTGTTCTTGGTTAATATTATAAAGATAATACTTCTAGATAGCTCGTTGCAACGATCAAGCGAGTTGCAAATGTTTTATTTTGAACAATGAGATGTATATTTACACCCCAAGCCAACCTGTAAAAAAACTGACCACAGAGAAAGAAACATTTTTGATAACTGAATGACAGCATATCACGAACGTAGTATGCAGATCGATTGATTTGACACTGTACTTAGATGATTTTACATTTGATTCAAACGAATAAAATGTAAAATAATTTTATGACTACTGTTTATCACTTGTTCTTCAAACAGCAATGTGTAAAGTATGTTTCTATAACTACAGGAAGACTTTCAGGAGGTCGGCTTGACTTGTAAAAGTACATCTCTTTAAATGAAAGTTTTGCCACTCGCTTGACCGTTGCAATATTGGTAAATGGTGAATGAAAGGACATCGAGTAACTGCACATGAGAGACAGTCTCTACAAATACATGGCAAGATTAAGCAAAGGAACAACGCTTTTATTGTTGTTCTTCATCTTGAACAACGCTTTTATTGCTGTTCTTCATCTTTAACAACGCTTTTATGGCCTTTTATTGTTGTTCGTCATCTTGAACAAAGGGGCCTGGGATGCCGAGCGATTACGGTAGTTGTACTACCTATACAACCACTGTCTATCACCACTGCGGTGTGAGTTCGCACCCCGCTTTGTATATTACAAAAAGGGTGCACTCGACTTACTATCGTAAGTGATAAGGTATGTCAGTTACCTTCCCAAGGTCGGTGGTTCCCTCCGGGCACTCCGACTTCCTCCACCACTAAAACTGACCGTCATGGATAGCTGAAATACTGCTGAAAGTGACATTAAACCCAAAATCAATCAATCAATCAATCAATCAATCAATCTTGAAGACTCAAAACAGTCACGTCATTAATTAACTAAGTACATGTGTAAGTACTTACTTTTAGGTCTGTCAAATTAACAACATCTGTCTTTTGAATTATCGGTTGGCTTTAAATTCCTGGACGAGCCTAACATTCATAATTGGACTATTCCATTCTTAAAGATTTCATATACCAAAAGGGGTGTTGTTTCATTTAAATTCCCTTTTGTGTGTTATCAATTACTGACACAGATATAATTAATTTTAAAGCGTCTTCAGTTTCCTAATGTCTTACATATACCATTTTAATTAAAGATTATGCACATTGTTATCTCACTAAAATTCTGTCTCTCTACTCGCAGACATGTTCTTGTACTCCTGCTTGCATTCAGGGGGTCGTAGAGGCTCACAGAGTTGAAGACGCTAGCTAGATCCTTCAGTCTTACTTGTAGATACATTTTAATGTTCTTTTCATTTATAACTAAAGACGTTCTTTTTATGACGCATATTTTGCTAAACGGACCCCATTAATATAGATTTCAGAATCAGAGATAAAGGAGACAGTACACTAAAATCTAAAAATACCTGGTCTCTAGGTCTAAAATTAGTAGTGGACTGTTGGACACATCTTTAATACAAAGGCGTCATACTAGATATTTTTTCTTCACTTTGCATGAATACGCTTCCGTACATCTTGATAGCTGTATATCTTTGAATCGGTAAATACGTAGTAAAAATTTGAATCCAAAATTTTTTCAATGATCATTCAGACGTTTTTAATATCTCGCACGTTAGTGCTTGGTAACCATCTGTACTTCCAAGCTAATTGTTGTCTCGCCCGCGACGAAAGTCGCGGAAAGCGAGACATAGGCATGCAAAGTATTACGACGGCGACGGTGTAAACTTTTACTAAATACAAGATATTTTGTAAACCCTTTAATGTAGGAACATCATATTTGGTCCAGTGGTAGAACTAATTAAGTGCTACCTGACAGACATAAAATCATGTGACCATGGCCTCAATTGCACGGCCCAATGACCACGTTAAGTTTCTCTGCTTAAGTCCATTTCTCAATAACTAGAAGTGGTAGGTTGATAATATTTGGTACGAAGGTTGGTCTTGGGTAGTACATGTCAGTCTGGTAGGTAACTTTTGTCCTTGACCTCAATTTCACGGTTGAATGGCCACGTTAAGTTTCTCTGCTTAAGTCCATTTCTCAATAACTAGAAGTGGTAGGTTGATTATATTTAGTACGTAGGTTGGTCTTGGGTAGTACATGTCAGTCTGGCAGGTACTTTTTGTCTTTGATCTCAATTTCACGGTAGAGTGGTCACGTTAAGTTTCTCTCCTTAAGTTCATTTCTCAATAACTAGAAGTGGTAGGTTGGTAATATTTGGTATGTAGGTTGGTCTTGGATAGTGCATGTCAGTCTGGCAGGTGACTTTTGTCCTTGACCTCATTTTCACGGTTGACTGGCCACATTAAGTCTCTGCTTAAGTCCATTTCTCAAAAACTAAAAGTGGTAGGTTTATAATATTTGGTCTGTATGTTGGTATAGAGTAGTGCATGTCAGTCTGGTAGATGTCCATTTCTCAATAACTAGAAGTGGTATATTGATAATATTTGGTATATAGGTTGGTCTTGGGTGTTACATGTCAGTCTGACAAGTCACTTTTGTCCTTGACCTAAATTTCACGGTTTAAATTAGTGACCATGTTAAGTTTGCCTGATTAAGTTCATTTCTCATTAACTTTAAATGATAGGTCGATTATGTTTGTCTTGGGTAGTACATGTCAGTCTGGGAAGTGACTTTTGTTTTGACCTCAATTTCATGGTCTAGTGAACATGTTAGTTTCTTATTATCTATTAGTGGTAGGTCAATGATATTTTGAATGTTCGTTGGTCTTGGACAGTACTTGAGAGTCTGCCATATGACTTATCAACTTATGCATGTGACCTCAATTTCATGGTCATGTCTGGATTCTCATGATGCATAAATGGTAGGTCAATGATATTTTGTATGCTGGTGGATTTTGGAAGAACATAATGGTCTGCTGTATGGTTTTTGTCAGCGATCTGAATTTCACAGTCTGGTGAGCACTTTCAATTTTCTAGTAAGTTCACTTAGATTTTACATCAATTTAGAGGACAAGCAGGGACGGGCGAGACATCTTTTAGGGTCTTCACTTGTTTTTTGAAAAACGCCTTTTAGTGTAATATTTATAATATTGTTTATGTTGATCATATGCTAGATTTATGGTTGTCTCCTTAAAATCTATTTAAGAATCATGTCATCGATTGAATGTCACAGAAAAAAACTCGGAAAGAAAATGACTTAATGCAAGTCTCAGACCCTCAATAATAGAGCAACATTTGTTTTCGTGGAGATAAAAGGGCTATTCATTACAAATAGTTTGACCATTTTGAATTTTGAAGAAAGAATAATTTGTCTCCAGAGAGATGCATGATTTTTAACCATACAACGCAGAGACGTTTGAACATAAATTAATTGTCTCTGTACAAGGTAATGTTAAATAAATGTCGAATCAGGTGAAAAAAAAGGTGGCAAGATTTCTTTTTGTTAATGTATTTTGGAGATTTGTAATTGGTTGTTAAGTGCTTTAGGTGAAATAAATCAGTTGTTAACTATTTTTGGACCATTTTGGTGTTTTCGGTTCTTTTAAATTTGTTCTTTTAAATTTGTACTTAGTGCTATCTGTTAAAGGGAATTTAAAAGCATTGTTTGCTTTTAATCAAAATATTTGTTACTGTTTTGGGAAAAAAATAGGATTGTTAGCCTTATAATAAAACACCTCTTGCCCCCACCCCCTATAAAAACAATTATTTAAAAAAATTAATATAGTATTAATAAATTTTCGAGTTTCTCCAGACTGCAAAACTACAAATAATCAAAATGCTTGTTGTGTGCCATTCGGAAAGTAAAAATTATTAAGTTGATATTTGTTATAATTATCATATATAGCCACACCTATGTCGCGGAATCAATATCTTACTACAGTTAATAAAGCTGCAATTAATATTATGATATGTCGTTAGCGTGATATGGAAGGTATGTATTACATGTGGACAGGTGAAAAAATTATCCATACAACCAACGTTAGATCAAAACAGCATTGCTGTTAGTGGACCTGAGAATTTTAGCAGGAAAACGTCAAAGGTATAGTACACACGACTTTCAAAACTAATTAATTAATTTGTCAACTATACGTCTGCCCGAGAAATACAAGAGACGACATGCGCATTTCAGTGTAATTTGTAAAAACAAATTTTGACGTGTCAAGAGTGATATCTTTTATATATATAGTCGTGAATGCCAAGGAATACATTAAAACAAAATTTGTTTTGTTATATCTTGTCGTATAAAATGTAAAAAATAATAAAGTCATGTTAATTTGGACATTCCCAGAGGCAAATTTTATCGCGTTGGTCTTTTGACAAATACAACCATGTTTCCCGAGGCTAAACAACAACTTTACCGTTATTAAATGTATACTGTCTTCAGATGATAAAAAAAAAAACTCGGATATTTTACAGAAATGTCTTTTCTGCAAGGAGGTCAAAAAATTTCCAGTCTTAAAAGGTAAACCTAGACTAGTATTTACTTAGTAGTTTATTCAAATGATAACATTCAAATTTACAAATTTTAACTTATCTAATTAATAGCTTATTTGTAAATACGTTCAACAATAGGGATACGCGTTGTTGATTTTGTTACCTTGTATATAAAGATATTAGGATGTAAATATAAAAATATTGTTTGTTTTTCTAATGTTCTTTAGAATTCACTTGCAAAAAAATTAAGTCAAAGAATCGTGTTCGGTTTTGAAATAGACCCTGCTGTTGCTTTGTTGTGGGTTTCGGTTGGATGCTGGAGGTGTGTGATCAAATTCGGGTCAATTCAATTGTTTGTGTCCCATGTACTTCCCAATGGTGAAATCCTTGACAGATTTGACATATATTTCACCGACTGCTTCTTAATGAAAGCAACTATTGGTTCATACAGATGCTTTTGACCAAGAAATGCAGGAGCATGAATATCAAAGTCTGAGTTATCTTCATTGGTTCCATTATATCTGTTGGTTGAAGAAGCAGCACAGGAAAAATAAGCAAAGTCTGTCACTTGTCTGTGGGGATGGATAGGGACAACAAACGCTTGACTGGGGAGATGGCGTAGGATGTGGCATTGGCCTTTTCACTTAGGAGATTCGGTTTCGTCACAAAAGTTTACATGAAAACGAATGGTGAACTTGAAGTCGGGTGGAAAACGTCCGGAAAATCTGGAAAAGAGTTAATAGCTTTTGTAATAATGTTTTTTTTTGCCCGCGACAGAATTCAATGTGGCGACCAAAAGAATATTTTGAGAAACAATAAACGATTTTAACAGTTTTTGCAGGAAAAATGTGCTGGATTTTTGTAAATGATACAAACGAACAACATATACATGGCAGACAAATTATTTTCAGAGGTTTGAGCATTGAATTTATACCCAAATCGCCTTTGAATTGACAAAAGTAGTCTTTCGTGAAATTATTGATTAACAACTGGTGTTGTAATTTTTTTCATAAACTGTCTCTAAAAGTTATATTATTCAATTTATGACATCAAAAACAAAAAAAATATGATTAATAGTCAAATAAAATTTAAAAAATATAAATAGTTTTGACAAAATTATTCTTGTGTGTTCCTTTTCGTTCGATTGGTCGCTGGAACTGGAACCGAAAGAACATGTTCAGAACTGCCCAACCAACCGCACCCATGATTACTTCTTGACTAGTCAAATACTGCTTCCACGCGTACTATATTCAAGATTGCTCAGTGTCACTACCGTTATACTATTAATATCAGGGCCAGCTGAGTAAATGTGTCCGGCTTGATAGGACAGGGTCAAACGAGGCGATGTTGTGACTGAATCATATTTTCTTTTTTTATATCACCTATATCAATGATTGACAGTTCCTTTGTAAAAAGATGTAGACACTTGTGTCCCCATTTTTCCTTTAGGTCCTGTTTTTGTTTCTTTGTTATTGTAAAAGGAAAACGAGAGTAGGTGGACTAGACATACCTCATGGTGACATCAAGACAAAGAACAACATTTCGCTTCAGTGCAGATAAAATCAATACATTTGGAAACCGATAAACCGAAATATGTGTGAAAGCTGACAGAGATCAAATTACACTTAAGACCTGAAAAGGAGAGCCAAAATTAACGAAGGACAAAGATATGATGAGGGAGATACTCCTTAGGTTTTAACAAAATTTCCTTAAATTTAGATATTACATATTAGATTCAACTAAAATCGGTTTTCGGGCCAACACGAAAGTACTGGCTACTGGGTTGGCGAATACCATCGGCGACTTAAAGTCCACCAGCAAAATCATCGGCCCAGTGGTAAAAAAACAACAAAATACCGAAATTACTGTGATTTTATTTCTGCATATGCGCATTTCGACAACTTATCAAAGAGTCAGTAAAAAAAAATAAATTGATAGAACCTGCGTGAAGAGCATACTTTGTCAAAGGAGGAAGGGACGATAAAACTCTGAAACGCAAATGGTTCCGACTATCAAACCTAAATGGTAGATCAAGACTAGTTTTTTTTAAATGGTTTGTATGAAATATATATAAAAAACAACCCTTAAGTGTTTTATTTACAGACCCCTTTATTTATCTTATCATCAAATTTAAACAAATAGTCACTCATTCATATATCAGATAATTTATTTTGTAAACAACAGGAAACTACGGCAATTATCATTCCGTTCGTTTGTCCTCTGTACCGGAAGTTAACAAACGCCTGCTAAAGTATTTTTAAAATTAAAAATAAACAACAAATGAGTGAATTATTTCTTTCCAAGCAGTACTATTCACAGTGAGTATTTTTTTTTCACTATACCTTAGAGAAACTTCAAAAAATAGTTGTGTCGAGGACATGTCAAATAAGAAAAATAAAAAGACTTCAGAATTGTTCAATAAGTAAAAGTACAAAAAACGTTTTTACTTGCATTGCTATTCAAAAGGAGATTAAAATTAAGGGGTCGACCGTCTGATTTTCAAGGGGAGGGGCGATTTTGCCAAGAAAATTTATTTTAATGGAAATTTCGAACAAATCATTTATTTTCACCCAATGTCAGATTAATTTTTTTATTAGCATTTTTCAATAAACAATTAATTTTTCCAAACAAGAATTAAATTATTTATTTTTAGGACAACTATAAATTAGAATATTTATCTTCACTGGCACTTGGAATGAATTATTTGTTTACAAAATCTCCAAACCCTCCCATCACCGAAAATCAAATGGACGTCCGGGGGACTAAATGGACGGCGTAACGGTACAACTTGACTTTTGTTTTAAAAAATGATGGTAGTTGTGAAAATTTAAGCAGGGACTGTACACCTTTGTATACATTGTCCATCATTTAAGTATTGCCAAAACTAGTGCAATCACTCCCGTGGGGGGAGGGGGGTCATTCAGTCTGTCTCTTTGTATTGAAATTTGCAAAATCTAAAATTTGCAATTTTTTTTTAAACTAAGGAGTATCCTCATGCATAGCTCTGTCCTTAGCTGAGTTTGGCTTCCCTATTCAGATCCTTTTGGTAATTTGCCATCTATCAGCTTTAACATGCTCTTCGGTTAATGGACTTCCAAATGTTTTGTTTGATCTGCACTGATGAGACATAAGTTGTCGAAATGTGCATATGCAGAAAATAAATTAATGGTAACTTCGGTATTTTGTTGTTACTGTGTGAATATTCGTTGTCAGGTTTAAAATAACAAGGATTGCAATTGAATGTGATTTTTGGTTAGACAATTTAAAAAGATATAATTAGAGCCGAAAAAAATTGATAAATTACCAATGTTTCAAAAAATGGCGGGACACTGAACTCCTCTGCATTTTTCATAGTTTTAACATGCGCAATGTTTATCCAATAATGAATGTGACAAAATAACACCAGTTGAACTAAATTTTGTCAGAATTCTCCCAAAGATAAATAAAATGAAATTAACGAAAAAATTAGGGGGTCACTGAGAAAAATGTTATTAAGCTTTTGAATGGATAAAAGCAGAGAAGTCCGAAAATTTGACAGAACTACATAAACATGACCAGCCAACATCCTTAAACACGGCAATTCCTATCACACACGAATTGAGACACTGACAGCATGACAAACAAATGAACAAAAATGAACAAGAACGCTACAAAACTTAAGCAATTGAAACTTGAGATTCAATCGGATGCTCCGAAAGGATAAGCATGATCTGCTCCACGCGTGGCATCCGTTACAAGGCCAGTGAAAAGTCAGGTTAAGATAAAAAAAAAACAACAACAAAAAACAAAAAAAAACTGTCAACCCATAAGCTTTATGCCTCAAGGGAACCAGAGGTTCAAGATAAAATATATTCTTCGACAGATTTGCAGATTGTATACAGATCAAATGCAATACACTATGTAACGTCTTCTTTGGGAATATAACACTGGCTCTGGGCTATAATGAATCGCTCCTTCTTTTAAACTTGAGGCTGTAGGCTCCAACACTTGGGCTCTTTGGCAGCCCGATTCGTGAAAAATACGCTTAAAATAGGCGTGATACGTGATTTCTAAAATTTATATACTTACCTGATCGTGAAACCTGATTTAAAAAAGGATCGAAGGATGATTTCGTGAAAGATGAACCCGCTATACAGACCTCCATCAGTGATGTTCAAACTTTTAATTTGTGGTGTCAGATTGAAAGTCAAATAGAGGATATATGTATAATTCATTTACACGGAAGTAAATTAACAGCATCAGATGTCAATTTCATTATCGACCGAAATGGTCGTATTTCTAGCTTGACTGTGGTTCACTGATGCAGTGTCTGAAACAGACATGGTTTGCAGCGAAAACCATAATACGAATAGAATTATAACATAACTTTATATACTCGTGTTTTACTAACAGACAGATTTTCAAAACTTAAATATCCTAACATGGAAACAAATTATAGGAAGAAACAATCTATACCTTACCGGAAATAATTTTAACATTTAATATCATACGTACTTCATGGAACTATTATTTTGTATAGATATCGTGAATCATTAGACTATATCTATATGAATTTAAAAATTGGCCATTATAGACACAGCCTGGCTAACATAGCTGATGCTTGGAAGGGATATGCCGCCGGCGGGAGACGTGGTTCAACATTATCGACTCTGCGCATGTCTGCAGGAAATGCCCTTGACTGTGCTGCCAGACACGAGTCACTAGAAAGGTAGGAACTATTTGTTACGTAATTTTACTCAGAAACTAACTAGAACCACGATTCGATTTTCATTTATTTCATTGGACTTCATTCCATGTAGGCTTTATGATGAAGCTTTTTATATATGCCCGACAAAACAGGTAAGCTTTGCTTTAAAAGTAAATGTTGTTGGGAACAGCATCTTAGAAAAATGATATTGTATTTTAAAAGTTTTGAACAGTATACCAGCAAACAGTTCAAAGTCTTCAATTCTAAAAAAAAAATACCATTAGCTTCACTTATTTGAGATACTGTTTTGCTTTTCATTTTTCTTTTTTTAAGTATCCAGATTGCCATCATACAGTTATTCCAGAAGAAGAAGCTACAAGAAGGGGAGCTATACACACTACAGGAACATGTTAGGTAAGTCTACCGAAAGGGACAGATATCTGTATACACTTCAAGGACATGTTAGTTAAGTCTATCTAGTAGGAAGGGTAATTGAATACACTCCAGGAACATGTTTTGTAAGTCTATCAAACGGGAAGGATAACTGTATTTAATTCCAGGAACATGATATGCAAGTCAACCGAAAGGAAAGGGCGTTTATATACATTCCAGGAACATGTTTGGTATGTCTACCGAAAGGTAAAGGCATGTGTATACATTCCAGGAACATGTTAGGTATGTGTACCGAAAGGAAAGGGCATTTATATACATTCCAGGAACATGTAAGGTATGTCTACCGAAAGGTTAGGATATTTAGAAAAAAGAAGGGAAACGGGGAATATGTGAAAGAGACAACGACCCAAAGGGGTGTAACAACAACTCAAAGCCACCATATTGAAATAAATATATACAACATAAATAACAAACTATTTGTGAAATTGAAGTGCATGTATAATTTTTCCTATATGACAATTCTTTAACTAAATTTTAATTGACAAAAAATAAATAAATAAATAACCCTAAAGCGCTACAAATCGATTAAATATAAATCACCCTTAGCTCAACAGTATTCATTAATAAGAGATTCCCTCTCAATGTATTGATGTGTTGATTTTTAGTATAAAAATAGATCTGTTTCCGGAGTGAACACGATTCAAAAGTCCCGTATTGAAAGGTTGGAGAACTGTGTGCAGTCCATGAGCATATCAGTTCAGTCTTTATAAAACAGACAATACCATTGTATCCTATGTATGGACGGAACATTACTGATCGCTTTTTATGAATTGATTGATTGATTGATTAGTTAGAGTTTAACGTCCAGTGAGCAATATTTCAGCTATATCAGGACGAGAACAAGTTAATCAAGTCACAAATTTGTACGTAAAAGAAGAAAGAAACGAAGGTGGAAGGGACAACCTGGGCAACGACTTTTGATTGCCAGTGGAAAAGGGGAGAAATGGATAGGGGCAGGAAATTAAGGCTTCCATACGACACCCAGTGCGTCTGCTCTCTTTAGAAAAATATCGAAGGGGTCTTTATACTGTATGGAGCGTGGCGTTTCTCCACACAGTTTGGCTACAATGGTTCGCGGTCAGGCTTCCCGAATTTATGACCTGACTACCCCGCATAGATGAGGGCATTCTCCTAATCACCAACCGGGGACGTTCCAAGCAGCTCTGTAGCCAAAGGCAATGAAAACCGATTCAGGTGCCGGGTTTATGAATTGAAAGTACAACTTTTTTTTTCAGAAAACATATTTAATGCTCTTAAATTGGCATCAAATACTGAGGTAAAGATCGAAATATAAAAATAAAAGTATTTTCCTTTTCTTTTACTGCACATAGAATAGGAAAAAGAGGGGAAACGGGGAATGTGTCAAAGAGACAACGACCCAAAGGGGAGTAATAACAACTCAAAGCCAGCATATGATCTTCAATGAACGGTGAGGAAACCCCGCACCCAAGAAGTATATTTCAGAAAAATCTCAACGAATAAAACAAAAAATATGAAATAAAAATGGGGACATTAATCATTGTTGTAAATGAAAAGAGTGTTGTACAGTCGATTTATCCTTTCAGAGAACTTGTGAAAACAGAGGCAGGTCCATTGATCTACGATTATTTTAAGGTAATTATGTTTACATGGTTACTAGTATATAAAATGACTTTTCACTAATTATATTTTTCTCGATGATCAGTTGATGATTTAGATGAAATTCTATATATGTATATATGTATATAGAGTTACGTATAGTTTCATCTTTTCCACATTTAGCACTCTTCGTTAATTATTTATAAACGCCAGTTCTACAAACATTTTTACGTAAACAAAAATGAACATCACAATAGAAATTTGTCTTCTTCTAGCAAGAATTATATCATAAAACCCCTAAAATATATTGAGTCTTACAAGTTCGGAAGTTTGATACATTCATTGCTCTATTAAAATATAATTGATCTTCGACTTTGTCCTCGGTCAGTGCACTTGAACAAGGCATTTGTATCCAAGTATTTTCTCTTCTTCAGACAAAATTATAATAATGTACAAGAATCATTTTACTTTTGGGAAAATCAAATTGGCATCCAGTGTGCAAGCATGGATTGTGGTGATTCAAAAACATAATCATAGAAATTTTAAAGTCAAGTCGACACAACATCAATGTTCCGACAAAACGAAGAAGAAAAATTAGTAATGCTGTTGTTGGTATACGTGGTTGTGTTGTGTTGCATTCGTTTGATAAAAGCTGATGCGTCGTATGAGTCAGTTTAAAAATCCTTATAATTTTTTTTTAATTTCAAAGAACAAATAAAAAGAAATAATATAAATATTAATTGGGCAAAATCCCCACAAATACGCGATAAGTTTGAGCAAATGGAACAACGGCCCAAAAGTCAGCACAACAATAAGCTAACAACCATGTGTCTAAGCAGGTTCAAGACTGCCTTTGGCTTCAATCTGAGTTCACTTGCTAAATGTCTGACAACGCTACATCAATGTATCTTTTCTTTTTGTCATGGATACAGGATCGTCTACGAACATGAAATATCTGACAAAGTACTCTTACAAACACTGTCATCCGATGACCAAGAGACAATGCAATGTATAAACAACCACATGGCACTCATTGAGTAATTTCAGTACAACTTAGCAACTAATACCGGGAGATGTCGGCATTATTTATATGGATGACCAGAATAATACTTAATTTTTAGAAATAAGAAAACCGATCGTTGAATTTTGATAGTGCATTTATATGTGAAATTAACACATGAACGAATACTTTATAACTGAGGAAATAAAGTATTTCGACAACGTGTGGGTTTTCTTCATTGTCCTACTAAGGCCAACGCATTATTTTTAAAATGTTTATCACAGAATCGAGTCTTAAAAGAGTCCATTAATGTATTTGTATAGTCATTACTAACATATATTCTTACGATTTCTTTTTCAGGACAAATTGTTAAAGAAGGGCATGGTTATTTTGCGAGAATACATGAAAAATGATCTTGGTAAGTCATCCAATTTATCAAAGATCTGCAATTTACTCTGTACTTACGATATGTAAATTTCATGAGACATAATAAGGAAACATGCATCATTAACCGAGAATTCTCTTAACGTTACAATAACAAAATCTTTACCATAGTAAATTCACTTTGAAGGGTGCGACAAAAAATCATAAATATTATCTATCTGAGTTAAATAAGTCATTTTTTACGAAAATGAGGGTGTTGCTAGAGTGGTTACGTAAAACTAAGTTAAAACGAGGTTAAACCAACAAAAAAAATTGATAATAAGGGGGATGCTTATAATTTTTTGTATGAAAATATAATGATTTCAAACGTTAAGTAGATTTGTACATGTATATAGTTTATTTCCTTTAATGCAATGCTTGAAACAGGCATAGAAGAGTTTGATTTTTTTTAAACTTGTTTTCAGTTGTCGACCGTTTGTATGGGTTTTGGCAACTTGCAATGATCATGGTGATGACGAGATTAAAATAAAATTAAATAATCTTGGGTTAAAAAAAAACTAGGCAAATACTTTACGTCATTGTTTCTTAACAAGTTACATGATATATCTGTTCTCTACCAAAACCTTTGGCAGATGACATTTTATGTGTGCTAAACGTAAATCAAACAGAATTTAATGAAGTACAAATGAATTCTGAGAGTATGTAGCATTGACCAACAAGACTAATCTGTCTTTACAAGATGCATTTTGTTTTGTAGATGTTCATTTCTATAATAAAATACTTTAAATCAAATCAAACATTCAATTGCAATGAAATTAACAGACAAGTTTGTAACAAAAAAAAAATAAAACTAAACAAGAAAGCAGTCAAAACAAAAAGTTATTTTAGAAGATTCATGTTTTAGATATTCATTAAAATTTTCTAATAGCAAGCATATGAAGGAAAGTTTTCTACACAAGCATGAATACAAATGACACGCAATCATATATGGTTGTCCAACATATTGTAACGTGCTTGCAACTTCAGTCTGAACATAAATCTAGCCTAATCTCAGATTGCCTACAAGACTTCTAGACTCTGGCAACAATTAGTTTTTAAGACATACGTTTTTCACATCACAGGCAATGCATGCATATTAGGAATAGCTTATAATGTTGAAGCACCAGATCTGAAGCATGACGCAGTTAAAGCATGTCTCAGAATTATGGATTTGTCGGCAATGAATACCAGTGTACGACAATTCCATAGATGTATGAACAAATAAAGGGATATGGAGTAAATGTACATGGGACAAATTCTCTATAAATACATGATAAGAATAAGCAAATGGAACACGCTTTCATTGCTGTTCTTCATTGAAGTCACCATCAGGCCTTCAACAAACAGCAAACATTCCTACTTCATAGTAATTTTACGACGGCCCCTAGCACCGGTTTGAACTGAATTCACTTACTAAATGTTGAACAACGATACATCCATGTATCCATTTTTCATGGATATATATTCGAATAGCGTGTGAAACTAAGAAACTTTTCAACAAATTTCAAATGATAATGATACAACCTTTATTAACTCTTTGGAATTTCTATTTTATAGGAACTATTCTACTAAAGAAAATAAGTGACCAGTGGAGATATTTTTATACAGAAATATTACCCATGTTGCAGGCAATTTTATACCCTCTACCGGTAAGATAAATTTACCTTTATCCAAAAGGCTCTGTATTTAAAGAACAGACACATAGATCCATTTCAACTTTTAAGTCTTTTACTTTTGTATTTACCACATTATGTCTAAGTTGCAATAGGAATGAAAAAAATTTGTATTTACAACATTAAATTACCTTTCGGCTTTGTATTTGCAATGTTTTCTGTAAAATTTTGTCTTCTGAATGTGATCATCTTACAGTATGTAATGATTTATGTTGTATTCTGAATTGCAACTTTGCATAAAAATTGATTAGTTGTGCGTTGTTCAAAGTTCCTCTATAGGTCAGACCCCACTAAATATTTTCAATAGGTGGCCATTAAACGTTTTGTGAATTTTTTATCTGAAGTTCACTTTATGCGACGATATGATTTTCTCAGAGTGGCACGTCTGCCAAGTAATATATCCAAGCGATGACCCGATTTTAAAGTCTAATAATAAATTTCTATCGACTCAACCAACTGGGGTATGCAAATTACCAATTTCGCCAGTCAGATCCTTGGGCCTACATGTTATCATTGATGAGACGGCGGTATTTTTCTGATATTGTCAATATTAACAGTTATATGCAAAGTGAAAGAAGCATGGCTTTGTCTATTTAAGTACTACTTTTGACCATGCAAGCAGCTGATTGGTCATTTAGTAGAGTCTAACCTATATGTAAGTTGCTTGGTGCTTCAATATATTATTATTTTTAACTCACTGATTAACTAAATTTCGTATTCTCCAAAATAATTTGAATTTTTGAGGTCGTAATATAAGAAAAAAAATTTAATGAAAATATAGGTGCATATGACATTCTGAAACATTACTAGACGTTCACTAGTTATTAAATTAGTAATATATTTGCTACTTTTTGCCAAAAATAATAAAAAAAAGAACAAACAAAACACAACACGATTTTTTTTTGACAAATTGAGATACACCATCTTGACTGTTAATACCACTCCAGATATCAGACAGCAGGTGCTGTTTTATTTTCTGAAGTCCACTTATAGAAGAAAAATTGAAGGCATCCTTGTCCTTTACTTATTTTGGTTAGGTTAGGTTATTTATGAGGTTATTATTTTCATTGCCAGATTAAGGAGAACGATAAGTCGATTCGTGTTGTTACTCTTCTAAGTTTCCGTGACATTGTGGTACTGAAAGTTGGTATCGAAGGTAAGTAAGTAGATCTTTGACATTATATAAAGCTGAAATTAACAATGCAGGGATATGGAGTAAATGCAAATGAAACAAAATCTCTACAAACATATGGTACAACTGAGCAATGGAACAACGCTTTTATTGTTGCTCTTCATCTTGTCACCATGAGGCCTTCAACGGCGAGCTTTACTCATACCTCATAGTACGTTCAAGACGACCCCTAGCAACGGTTTGAGCGGAATTCATTGCTAGATGTCGTGCAACGCTCCATCCATGTTACTTTACCCCATTTACGCGGGACCGTCAACAAACATAAACTGAACTAGCAAAGTGTACTCAGAATCGTTGTTATCCATCGCCCTACAAAAAAGACTAATAGATGACGTTAGGTGAAAGCTTTCTCACTATTGACATTCGTAGAAACAGAATGTGTTTTAAACAGCTTTTGTCATAATACCACGGAAATTGATCCGAAAAGGCCATCATTAACTCAGTTCTACAGCACAAAAATTCAATATATACTGCTGGTTTTCCGAGAACATTTACTTTATTTGCACTGAAAAGGCATAAATTATCACACAAATCTACACAATTCTACACAAAGCTGTAAATTATTTGGCATCTGAAAATTTTGCATATGTACTTACCTCTCACTAACACTGCCGATGTCTACTGAAATATATGACGGCTCATTACCAGACCCTCCGTAAAGTTTTAAGTTTGATTTTTCTTCCGTAGTGCCACAGTGTTTTGCCAGCAGACTTTGTTCCTTTAGCTAGCGGGAAGTTTAGCGGCGAGCACTCTTCGACCCATTTTTCTAAATTACGTTTTGCCATATATTTTTCTTTTTCAAGATTGTGGTCAAAGAGTTAGTACTCTACCTGTATTTGGTATTATTCGTATATTTATTATACCATAGGGAAACGGGCTAGAGAAAGGTGAGGTTTGGGTACCCATAAACCGGCTTAACCCTATACTGCTAGCTCTTGCTTGTGCCGGTACCAAGTCCGGCTTTCCCGAGTTACTATCGTTATTTATGTTTGTCTATTTGGCATGTGATTGTAGTTTTTGGCAGTTATATGTGCTTACTGTTATGTTTGTAATTAAAATGACATCTGCAAAACAATTACAGTTTAAATGCATTACATTATTATGTTTGCATGAAAACAACTAACCAAACGGAGTAAATGTAAAAAAAAAATAAAAATAAGACACGCAAATTTAAGCAGTATATTTTCATTTCATTATATTTTTGTTTTTATTTAATTTTGGATATTTGGGATATTTTTACATAGGAAAAGGCTTTATCATCGTTCATTATACTTTTCATTTATTTTCTTTCTTAATGTGTTTATTATCCGATTTGTCCATCTGACGCCTATGAATTTCCTGGCTTGTGTTGTTATGTGTTCATATTTCTTTTCTGTGCCGTGCACATTTAATGTCTTTGTTTTTTTTTCATTTTAGACTGACGGCTGGTTTTCACTTACTTTATGTAAAAAACATAAACAATGCACATCACCGGTTAATATTCTTTGTTCGATCCATAAATCGTTTTTTACCCCAGTTTCATTCTATATTTTAGAATTATCTAGCTTATTTTGTTGCTTTTCCAGACACACTATCCTCGCTGCCTGATGATGATATCACTCCAGACGTTAGACAGATGTTACTTGTTTTGCAGGTATATTGTAATTAACTGTTCATATTGAATTTTTACATCTCAGTTCTCAAAAACCCTTGTCCCCAATTTACATAGGTTGTGATATAAGTAAAGTTCTGAGTTATTTTTTGTTTCTTAATTGTTTGACGGCAGTTGCTCTACTCCCTTACAGAAAAATTAAGTTTGCTACAAATATTTGCTGCAATATAGATGTAAATATTTGCTGCAATATTGCTGCAAATAAGTCATTTTTCGTATGCAAATTAGTTTTCCCCCAAACATTTACAGCAATGTTGCTGCAAATATTTGCTGCAATGTCGCAGCAAATGTTTGCAGTAATGTTGCAGAAAATGTTTGCAGCAACATTGCTGCAAATGTTTGCACCAATTGTTTGCAGCAATTATAATATGACCTGAAACTTATTTATGTGTGTACACAAGTTTGAACTAGATTATGGACAGGATATTTTGATGTAACAGTTTTTGGGTTGAATTTTTGCCCCAAATAAATAATGTTGTGGATGAATTTAAAATAAAATGCATCAGCATATATATATAACAACACTGAATATCTAAGCTTCATAAAAAGTATAATCATGCAACAAAAAATATAGTATTTTACATGCTGATGATGTGTTAAAGAATAAAAACTCTTTATACCCCCTATAGTTGAACAGAATATAATTTTCCTTTGTATGTTATTGCTTTAAAGCATCTAAAAATGCCATAGATCTTCATATTCTTCCAAACTTACTTTTTAAACTGGTTTGTTGCTGCAAATGTATGTGTTATTTACATTTTCATTAATTAAGTGTATTCAAATTATTAAATGCAAAAATCAAACAATAAGTGAATAATGTTACTAATTTATGTAAAATAGTTACTTATCTACACCTGAATCTATCCACCCACAATCCTTGAAATAATCTCCAACAGAATATGTTTACCTCTATTTCTTTCTTTCTTAACATTTGAATTTTGTTCAATAGCTGATTGACCTATATCACAGGTGGTTAAATTAAATTTGATTGGTTGCTTATCCAAAAGCAACCAATTTAGCTTCTTGCAAAGTCACTGCAACATTAATGTGGTTGCTGCAAACTTCCTGCAACATTTATGTGATTGTTGCAAACTTCCTGAAACAACCTGCAAAGTTTTTGCAAACAGTTCCTGCGAACAATTCTGTTTGCTACAACATTGCAGCAAAGGATGAGTGGCAATAAGACCCATATTTGGCCCAAAAAAATCAAGTTGTTTAAAATAGTGTGATATTTATGGGAAATATTAACTATTACATCTGGCTACAAAGAAAACATATAATAATACGAATTCCTTTCATTTTGACGTTATTGTGACATCACCAGGAGCCGTCTTTTTGAAAGAAAATCAGAAAATCTGCAATTTTGAATGTTCTCAAAGCAAATTTTCTTTAAGTGAACATGGGGCACATGCAATCAACAACTTCAAACTTTCAGAAATGATGTATTTCACCATTTTACACATTTTGACTAAATATGAAGTTGTTATTCAGATGTGCCCATATTTTTCAAAGCACAAAATGTGCAAAACACAGCAAATATCTATGAAATTCTGACTATTTCCAAAAATATAGCTTTTGAGTTAACTGATTATCATGAGAATCAAACTGATATGGAAAAAAGCTTTATCATTTTCATAAAGCCCTATATTTGTTCAATGTTTCAGGAACATAAGACATCTGTTTGTATAGTTTTAGTTTCATGATAAATCTTGGGCCAAAAATGGGTCTTACTGCCACTCATCCTTTGCAGCTAAATTATCGCAAACTTTTCATTTGGTTCATACAATTATTGGTAAGCTTAATTGTTTTTCCCTTTTGTAATTTGTAATAAAAGCAGAAAAAAGTTAAGTAGACAGTCAAAAGAAACACAGGAATGTTTTAATGCAATTATAACATAAACAATACAAGAATTCATAAAGCACCAATACAATGCAAACGTAAATAGAGCACCAAAACCTTCCTTGTCAGGTTACACAACAATCATCAGTTTTTGAAAGTATGACTTAACACATTTACGATTTATTGGTAAATTGAAATTGTCTTCAATGCGTTTTCTTTTTGTAATACCCATGGTTCCCAAAGCGAACATAAATTTCTAGCAACGTGAAACTATTTATATTCAAGCGATTTATTAATCTTTATTCATATATTTTTACCATATATATCAAGACCATTTATAAATAACTAAATACCGAAATCACTGTGAATTTACTTTCTGCATATGCGCATTTCGACAACTTATGTCTCATCAGTGCAGATAAAATCTAAACGTTTGGAAGACCATCAACTCAAACTGTTTAAAAACTGATAGAGAACAAATAACCAAAGTGATCTTAATATAAATCCAAAATCAGCTAAGGACAGAGCTTTGCATGAGGGAGATACTCCTTAGTTTTCAATAAAATTTACAAAATTTTAGATATTGGAAGGTTTCAAAAATAATCGGCTTTCGGGTCAGCACCGAAGTACTGACTACTGGGCTGGTGAATACCCTCGGGGACTAACAGTCCACCAGCAGTGGCATCGACCCAGTGGTAACAAATAACTAAATACCGAAGTCACTGTGAAATTATAATTGGTTATTAGTTTATTTCGACTGTTGTTCTTTTTGTAGCTGATAACATTCCAGAAACACTTTACAAATTTACAAAAAATGGCGACAAGCAAACAATCACACCTTAAGAATATCTTGTTTTTTAGAGTGTCCATGACAGTTATCCTCCAAGTGAAAATCATTTAAGGATAGAAAAACTGGTTGCCAGGGTTGTTAGTCCTTACTTGGGATTTTTTGGATATTATGAAGGATCGTCAATACCTACAGAAGTGATACCTATCAGACCAACCACTAATCCGACACAAACAGGTAAGGATACAAAGTCCCTATACTACTAATTTTAAAATGGACAACTAAGTATCCAAAATGTCAAAAAAATACCAAGTAAATTTCCAAATCGGTAACATGACCACGAGCACTCCTAAACATCTTCGATAGTCAATGGCTAGGATCTGCTCCCCCTCTTCACCCTTGGCATATCAAGCAAGATTTCAGAAGCTTCGCATCCTTTACTAATTGGTTGCAGTTACACTTAGTTACATCCAATCAAAATTCTTAAATTAATATTTTAAATATGGTGTGTATTGATTTTAAATTTTCCCAATTTCCCACAATTTGTATTGTTTCTTTACTTCCCTTTAGTTAAATGTTTTTTGAATTGTCACATTATTAGATGATCTTTGATGTTAAAAGAAATCACGCTGAAACTCTTGCTAAAAAGGGAGATACTATGAACTTTGAGCTTCCAAAATTGGCTAGCAAAGTTGACTCCTAAATGGTGCGAATGAATTGGTGGGATTGTCGGAGAACTGTCATTTGGTGATATTAAAAAGTATTTGAATCGAAAGAATGCTTTCATCTGATATAGTGATACAAAAATTGGCAAAGAAGCGGGAATGTTTGCACTTGGTCTGGAGGGAAAAAATAGAGGACACTATGGGTTATATTTTTTTACACCTTCCATGTGACTCAAAATTTCTTTCACATTTTCAGATTTATGATTTAAATTTCAAAAGCATAGTAGAATTGTTGTCTATAGTCTATAACTGTGCAATATTCTTTGCAAATTTTGATTCCGGTTCCAAATTTGGTAAATTTCCTGAAAGTGTCAAAGAATTAAAATGGTCAAAATTTTCGCAAATATTGGAAAATTTCTTATACTCTCAAAAGTAGTGATTTTTTAAATTCTTCTTAGCAACCAAAAAATTTAAACATATATAGGTTACTGAATCATTTTCGATATTAAGATTGCAAAAAATTGTGGTTCCAATTTTTCGTTCATTTCAAAAGACAGCGTACTTTTTTAAACTTTACTTAAAAAAACTATATTTTTTTAAACATATTTGATTGAAACCAGTCATTTTCAATATCTGGATTGCATAAAAAATGAAAGTCTCCTAAAACTGCGATAGACAAACTATGTTTTTGGAATTCCACCTGGAACCCATACCTTTGAATAAAGTTACTGAATTCGTCAGTTTCAATATTTGAATTGCAAAAATTATGATTCAAAATTGGCACATTTTCTGAAACCCTCGAAACAGGCTTTTTTTTTTATTCTACCAAGCAACCATACTGTTTTGAATCGGTTAAAGTGAACAACATCACACGGATTCACACAAAAAGTATACAAAGGAGGATGCCATTGCAATGCTGGAATTCTTGATTGATAACATATTTGCAGAATTTGGAGGACAAGTTTTCCAGCAGACAGTAGGGATACCAATGGGGACTAATTGTGCGCCACTTTTAGCAGATTTGTTTCCTTATTCGTATGAAGCCAGGTTCATACAAGGGCTAGTTCAGAAAAAAAAGACAATAAGCTATCCAAATCCTTTAATCTCAGTTTCCGTTATATAGATGATGTTCTTTCCTTGAACAATCCTCAATTCAAGGATAACCTTTATCTTATATACCCAAAATGAACTAGAAATTAAAGAGACCACTGATACACCATCATCAGCATCATACCTGGACCTATACCTCTACATTGACAGCTCTGGACGTCTGAAAACAAAACTTTACGACAAACGTGATGATTTCGACTTTCCAATAGTGAACTTCCCGTTTTTGAGCAGTAATATTCCCACTTCTCCGGCATATGGCGTGTACATTTCATTACTCATTCGCTATTGCCGTGCCTGTAGTTTGTACAGCGATTGTGTCAACAGAGCGAAATTATTGTCTCAAAAACTTATACATCAAGGGTATGTTCAGTCACTGTTGCAATTGTAACTACAAAAGTTTTACGGTCGTCACCACGATTTGACAGATCATTACAATGTTTCGGTTTCACAAATGAGAACAGATATCTTTAGGTAGATCCAGAGTTTGTTGCCGGAATGACTAACACCGACTGTGACAAGACCGGACTTTTCACTGGCAGTGTGACGGGTGCCACGCGTGGAGCAGTTCTATCATGCTTACCCTTCCGGAGCACCTGATGATACCTCAGTTTTTATAGGGGTTCACACTGCTAGTGTTTATTTGTTTTGTCTCTGTCATGCTGTCTCAATATGTGTTGCTGTGAATTGCCGTGATTTTAGATTTATGATTTTAGAATTTCCCCTTTCCTCGTTCTTGCTTCGGTATTCGTTTGCCGATGTATTCCAATTATTGGATTACAAAACTTTTGAACTTGGAAAGTAACGGTTTAAGTTTCCAAGTGCGGGGATAGCTGTCGTTTATGATAGGCTCATTTTATTTCTTCTTTACTTGTGTAAAATGTACTTTCGCTACGTAAACAACATAGTATATATATATGCTTAATATGAGAGACGTCTTAAAAACAAACATCAGTTGAAGTTGGTGGTAAAGGTTATTTTGTACAAAATACATTTTAATTTTATTTTTACATCCTACGCTATCTTTATAAACGCACGTACACTGTGAACGATAATTTAGATTTTTCGTAAAGCGAAAAGGCTGTTTTGGTATACATCGTATTCTAATTCCATATTTAATTTAGTATCAATCGACTTTCTATATAAAACTGATAATGACGCTCTTTTTTACTTTACTAGAGAAGTCAGAAGCGTATGAATTTGAAGGCAAATCTGCAAGGCCCAAATCAGTCAACGTAGTGTCGACACGAGCAACACATCGTCATGGAAATGGATTATTGTTAAATCATCTCTTGGCTCCAGTTAAAGAACAGGAAACAGGAAGAAGACACAGTGTAGATGTTTATGACAAATTGAAAAAGTGAGACAAATATTCGTTCATACAGCAAACAGCGTATAATGAAAACGCAGTTAGATCTGTCGTCCACTTCAACTGAGAGACATGATTAGCACTGTGAAGACAAGATTGATCCGACAACCCCTAATGCTGGAGCTCACAAAATTATGTAAAGCTAGAAATGGTGCCAACTAAATCAGAATTGATGGCACACTGTCATTACTCTGTCATATGACAAAAAGTGTTACATGTAATTGGAAAGCCGTACTGCATTCATTGTTGTACTTATTATTCAATTATTGTTATTGTTGATATTGAGTTTAGTTATGAAATGCGAGAGAATAAAATAGAATTAATTTGTTGACTAAAATTTTGTCAATACGGAAGTATTAACCTCAAATAGTGCTCCTTCATTTTCACTTGCCGTGTGACGAGTGCCATTCTTGGCGCATATCATGCTTACCCTTTCGGAACACCTGATGATACCTCATTTTTTTGTGTTTAAACTGCTTGTGCTGTAGTTTTGTGGCGTTCTTGCTCATTTTTGTTCATTTGTTTTGTCTTCATCATGCTGTCTCAGATCGTGCTTAATATGAATTGTCGTGTATTAGGATTTTTGATTCTGGAATTTCCCTTTTCCCCATTTTATCTGCGGTATTCGTTTGCCAATTTATAAAAGTAAGTGAGAACCGAACCATCAGTCAAAAGAACGAAAAATCCATGGACAATGGCAACACCGGAAACACTAAAACACAAGGATACCACTTGAGTACAGCACAAAAAAGAAAAGTGAAGACACACATACAGATGAACAACAATAAAAACCATTGGTGAGAAATCAGGTGTACCGGTAGAATAAGCATCTCCTGCTTCTTAAAAGACACCCGACATGTTGTACATGTCAACTCCGGTAGTAAAGTCAAATCCGATAGAGGAAAAACAAACTTTAGTTGTAATGGGAACGATATGTTGTCATCTGGCAAACAGATATCCCATAGCGATCCACAAGATTGTGATGTCGACCGTAAAACTTCTGTGGTGATGACTTTAAGTTTTTGGTATCGTACTCTTGCTCTGGTAGTCTATTTGTAAACAATATTTCTACTATTTATGTAATGGCAAAATCAATCTCCTGCAATAAATATATTTTGGTTCAGAGATGGATTCAGATGAAGTCATGTTACTCGTGTTTTCTGATAATTTGTTAAAATTTGTGTTTGTTCTTTGGAAACATATTCTTGAATAATGGATGTTTTACACTTTAAGTTGTGCCTAGAATTAAGCAAACGAATACCGCAGCTAAAATAAAGAAAGGGGAAATTCCAAAATCAAAAATCAAAATACACAACAATTCATATTAAAATTAGTTTAGCAATACGATAAATAACAAACAACAAAATGCCGAAGTTACTGTTAATTTTTTTTCTGCATATGCGCATTTCGATAACTTATGTCTCATCATTGCAGATCAAACAAAACCATTTGGAAGTCAATTAACCAAAAAACGTTTAAAAACTGATAGAGAACAAATAACCAAAAGGATTTAAATAGAAAAGCCAAAATTTAGCTAAGGATAGAGCTATGCATGAGGGAGATACTCCTTTGTTTTAAACAAAATTTACAAATATTTAGTATATTGTAAATTTCAATAAAATAAGATTGGTTATGTATCTAATAGTCACTTCGACATTAAAAAGAGGCAGATTACAAATACATGTATTGGCGAAACATAAACAAAAATTAGTTTACATGATTATTGAGAATTGAAAAATCTGTACAGAGCAATGGAATATACAGAATGGTTAAAGATTGACAAGAGTTGGCACAAAATGGGTTTGAACATAGTAAGTTTTATACTAAAGAGGTGAAACTTATTTCAGATATATATCAGACCAAAACATATATCCGCACAAATGATTTTACTTGCCAAGTTTTCTTACAAACAACTCAATGACTTATATGTTGTATTGTATATTGGTCCCTTTGTCGGGCAACGGATGACAGTGCTTGTAAGAGTACTTTTGCCCGGTATGTTTTGCTTGTTGATAACCAAGCATCCATGACTAAAATGATGTAAAAAAAGGGAATACATGTAGCGTTGTTCAACATTTAGCAAGTGAATTCCGCTTAAACCGGTTGGGGCCGTCTTGACCTTACTATGAGGTAATAGTGTTTGCTGTTTTTTGAAGGCCTCATGTTGATTTCAAAATAAAGAACAGCAATGAAAGCGTTGTTCCAATTGTTTAATGTTACCATGAACTTGTAGGGATTTTGTCCTAGGTACATTTACTCCATATCCCTTAATTTGTTCATTTGAAAGCTAGGTTCAAGAAACAACTCCTTTTAAAATCCGATGAAATTTGAAAATTTTAAGTACCTCGAAATCAAACCGTTTTAGCACTTAAAGGATAATTTCCACTATTTTTGTAATGATGAAATAGATCTTCTACAATCGCAATAAAAAGGGAGGTTTTGCATTCCATAAAACCTTTTTCAACCCACCATTTTTTTTGAAATGCCTGTACCAAGTCAGGACCATTGCGGTCGACAATAAAAAGGGAGGTTTTGCATTCCATAAAACCTGTCTTTTTGTCTCATTGACTTCGGCTCTTGACAAATCATTTCTTCAATGTTCATTTTATTCAATGAATTTACATATTTTACAACGAGCACACAGTTCACACTACAAATATGATATTTTGAAGGCAAGAAAACACAGAAAAAACAATAGTCTTAACTGGATTTTGCTTCACAGTAATATGTTCAAGCAATGATAATTATACTAGTACATTCAACATGAAAAAAATGAATAAATAAAATCACAAAATTTTCTGATTACTATCAAGAAACCGATAAACTCAATATTCCTTTCTGTTCTGCTAATTTCTTCAATATAGTGACCATCTTCAAAAAGCTGAATATAACGTCACATGGGAGGCATATATACAACACGACTTAAAATATAAATTAGCAAAGAAAAAATATATTACAATGTAATGATAAATATGGTGGCAAAATAAATATATTTACAATTGAAAAATTATTTTGGTTCTAAGATGGATTCAGATAAAGACATTTTGCTGATGTTTTCTGATAATTCGATAAAATCTGTTTTTGTTCTTGGAAAACATTTTCTTGAATAATTACATTTCATGAATATTAATTTGAATTTCGTCAATTTGATATGTGAACATCGCTCACATGGCACATCAATGTGAAGTTGCAATTCCCATGAAACACATTTGATCATATGACCACGTGGCGGATGAATTAGCAAAAAAAGAATCAAATTGTACATGAGATAATATCTTTTTAATAAATTTGTTTTTTATGATTTGGTTTTAAAATGTTATTATAAAAATTGAATGCATTATTTTGAAGATTCATAGGGATTATGAAAGTGTTGACCGGGCGCACATTTTCAACATGAAGCGCTACTGCGCTTCATTAAAAATGTGCTTAGGTCACTGATTTAAAGAGTTATCTCCCTTAATGTAGGTCTACTACCATAACATTGTAAAATGTTAATCATTGATACAAAATTCACAGCGCAATGTGATCAATTTGTCTCAATATTTTTATGTATAAATATTTAAACTGATGTAACAATTTTTGAATGAATACATAATCACAATGTTCAACTCTTCAAAGAAAATGTCAATGAAGATATATTGTGACTGGCATATGACTAGTTTTTTCCCACATCCCAAAGCTGAACATATATTTAAACAAAGAAACAATTTTCAACATCTCTCATGGGTGGCTCAAATCCCCCAACAAAGAGACTAAATTTTTATTTTGTACGAAAATAATGTATCTCCCCTATTTCTTATTTTATAGTGTTTTCTGTGTAATTTGTTGCTCTATAAAATCATTTCGTCAATTGAAAAGCACACGACATATTGAGGATTATATGGTCATTCTAAAACGTATATTGATTTTTGAATACAAAATTTGTCATGTGCCAGCCACTGCCCGACTTTCCCATGGATATCCTTTACACATCGTTTTTGGAAATGCCAATCGACACTGGTTTAACGCGTTCTCAAATCACATTTTATGATTGTTATTATGCATCCACTTTTGTATCTGGAGTAACATCACTTGTTTGTTCTTCTGAAATTCCATTGCTTCCAAGAGTTTCACTTTGTGACTCCATCTTGGTAAGAGGAAAGTCCTTTCTGCTCATTTTAGCTCCTTTTGTTTTTCCAGCATTTGTTTGTGTCGATTTCCTGTAATTTTAAGTGAGAAATATTATATACTTTACAAGTTTGAAATCTACATGATCATTACACTTTAAAAGTACAAAGATAGGATAGTAGACAGTCTATATATACAAGGTTATAGTATAAATGTGTAGAGGGAAAAATGTGTAGAGTGTTCCATTTAGAGGAGTAAAAACCATATCTTTCAAAATGGCAAGACACTTACAAAACAATATAAACCGATCAAAGTAAAACAAAGGAACACGGTCATTTATTCAATGCAACCCTATTCTCGGCAAAAAAAAACTGTATTCTTATATAAAATGACGATATATTTCTAAACAGATGTGAACACTCTCAACTACCCATGCATCTATGAAAACGCATTTCCAAATTCCTTTGATGCAAATAATATGAACATATCTCCATATGATCAGCGCTCCTACAGAATCTTTAAGCAATCCATAAAATTGTTTCATAGGAGTTGAATTGAACGGATGAAATTTTGATCACTGTTTTCGCAAACTGATGGGATCATCCTTTTACACCGACACTCCTTAATATGACGCCCATTATTCAGGTACTTATTAGTGCAACGCAATTATTGATTTGACATTCATTAATCTAACAACAAATAAATCAAAAATTAAAAGAAAAAAATGCTATTTTCGAATGATCCGTCGTTCTTCAGATTTGCAGTGTTTTGATATTTTTTTGTTTACATCAACTTTTAAAATTTTTTCCGAACCGAATATTTTATATCCTTCTGAGCTTAAAGATGTAATAAAATGAAATTAAATAAATCTACGATTTTAAATCGATATTACATTGATAAAGGAATAAAGTAAGCTTAAAACGTGACAGGTTATGGACCTTTTTTCAAGATATTTCACATTTTAAAAATGGTAGGAAAAGGCTCTCTTGAATTTAAACCTTAGTATAACATGGACACATTTTTGATTTCTTTCACATGGAAGTAAATTCTACAGTCTAATATAATCTTACGTACTGACCTAAAATATGCAACGGAAGCTTTTGATGGCTAGAAAAAAAGGTGTAATGAGGCAAAATATGTTAAATCCTAATGACTTTTACAAATTTCAAAAACCTCACCTTACTACATCCTTAAAAGCCATGGACTTAGGTCAGAGCTGTCCTTTAAGGACTATAAATATCATCAACTGCTTGGGTATGTTTGAGTCGTGTTTACTTTCGAAAGTAAAAGCTTTAACAGGAATGAATATCCTGTGTGAATATTTTTCAAATATGACAATTAATTTCACTAGCTGTAAAATCCGAGATTAATCCGAAAATGTATCCGACCTGTACAATGAACATAAATAAATAACTTTTAAAGTTCCGACCACTTTGTTCGATACTGTTGATGGAGATCATCAAAGTATGTATCTTTTATTATCTGGACAGACAGGCGAACATATATCCCAAAAGTTTGTTTTGGGGTATTATCAACTGCAGTTTGTTATTTTTGCTGGTCTATTAATTCAAGGGTGTGAGAAACCAAAACAGAATAGGCATTTTCATGAAATTTGTTTGAAAAATATGTTCATTTCTAAAATTTTCCATACTTATTAAATTCAAAATGTGGTGCCCTGTATGGGGTTTAAAATGAATTGAGTAAAAAGGGGCAATTTTAATTACTTGAATTACAATTGTATTTTTTAAATTTTTTATATTTGATTCACCATTTTGTGAAAATTTAGAAAGACATAAAACAAAAGAATATATGCTCTTTTATGTACAATTGTAATGTAAAATTTCATAATCACTCGATTCCTTGTACTCCTACTTCCTACACGGCCCAAAATTTAAGACTTACAAAACCTACCTTTTCTGTACACAAGTTGTAAGAATAACAATAGCAGCCACTAAAGCTACAATACCGATCACGGATCCTATTACGATAACTGTAAAAGATAAAAATGATAT
Organism: Modiolus philippinarum; assembly: GCA_002080025.1. NCBI lineage: Eukaryota > Metazoa > Mollusca > Bivalvia > Mytilida > Modiolidae > Modiolus > Modiolus philippinarum. Next base: position 13,151 of record MJUU01048458.1, on the reverse strand, counting down.
AATAAACAACACTTTATGATAAACAAACGGCTACATAATCACAAAATCGAAGAGAAAATATAAAACATTAAAGGAAACAGAATTGGCATATACAATAACATGATTACTTTAAGGGGGTTCGCTACTGTATTTCAAAATAAAAAGGATTTCAAATAAACATGAAATTTTGTTTGAAAATTAAATAAGAAGTAATTTAGGTGAAAAAAAATTGGTAGGTAGATGATCTTATTTTTGAGATAAAAGTGATTGAAAATTTGGCGGAAAAATGAACTCCTGTGATTTTTCACAGGATTAGCATTAGCAATGTTTGTCCATGAATGAATGTTTCAGAATAAATAGAATTTAATGGAATTTTGAGAGAATGCTCAAAAAGATGAATAAATTGAAATTATGGGAAATAATAAGGGGATCAATGGGCAAAAAAAATATAATGCTTTTAAATGGTTAAAACCCGAGGATTCCGAAAATCTGACTGAAATGCCAAAACATAAGAAGCCAACCTCCTTAACATTTGTGACACTGTAAGTCTGGTGTTGCTTAAAAACAGGCATACGTCGCCCTGTGAATCAATTTGTATTCTACTGAAATATGATTTCTCATTTCTATTCACAGTAACTTCGGTATTTAGTTATTCTATAAAATCTTAGCAATATGTCAAATCTTGACAACCGTAAAACTTCCATAGTAAAAAATGCAACATTGTTTAAACATGACACTGGAATAAGAGTCGAAAGAGTAGTAAATAAAAAATCCCAAATCATAGCAATACAGTGTTAAGACAAATGTAAACAACAGGGCGGAGAAAAAACCAGAGACAGGAATGAACAGAAAGGCTACAAAAACACTGGCAGTTTGAATGACCATAAAAACCGGAGGTGCCAGCAGGAGGTCGAGAAAGGTACAAATGAGCTGCACATTTTGTGGCATAGTCACATTGGCAATGAAAAGAAAAGACTGTGATTGTCATTCGTGTAATAAGCTCAGGATCTCATTAAAAGTTCGATTACCATTTTTGAGGTAGAAATATTGTAACGATCCGTCAATTGGTGGTGACGACTGTAAACATATCTCATGAAAATTGCATTGCGAATAAGTTTCTAAAAACGTTTCTCTATATATATAACAGGCATAACAATTGTACAATATATACGTTGTATGATGTGGGAATGGTACTGCTCAAACACGGGTTATTCACTATTGGAAAGTCAAAATTATCACTCTTGTCGCAAAATTTTTTACCCCAAGCGTCCATGGCTAACAAAATAAAGTACAAAAATCAAGATATGAGTTCCATTGGTAGTATTTTTTAATGTAAATTCGGAAATGCAATCATTTAAAAAATTTTACAGAATTATTTTCATTAATACAAAGAATACAGATCAATCAATTATTCACTGATACAAATAATCCTTATAGATTTAGTAAGGCGCTATTCTGTTTTTTATAACGACAATCATAGCGATAAATTTCAATAATCAGTAATTATAAATATGTCAAACGTTCATCTATCATCAATTTTCCGTTTACAGCCTATGTTATATCAAAGCTAAGAGCCCATCTCGATGTGTGAGTGCGGAACAGACACAAAAAACAGATAACATTACAGGTATGCCTCTAGTTAGTTTAATGAAATAGAAAAAAAGATATTTTGTCTAATTCGTGTAATGTGTGTTTCGATTTAGAAGAATTGCTCTTTAAACCTTTGAACGCGCAAGGAGATAGCACATTTTAGCATATGTTAAACGTGTGTAGATGAATATCCTTGTAGCAATATAGCAAAAGAAATAATAAGAACAAGAAATAGTCAGACACTGTGTATTTTTCATGACACCAAAGAAACAGGCGAGGATAATCGCACATGTTAAACCCACTCCTAGCTGTCTTTGATGTTTGATAGCTTAAGTAAGACAGGGAAAATGCACAATCAATACTAACCTAGATGTGTTTGTCCATGTTGGCCGATCAAAACAAAAAAGAATAAAAACACACGAGAAGCCATCCTCTATGCATGTCTTATAAAACAAATATAGTAATAAACATATACTGTAAAATTTTGTAGCTCTGCAGGCATATAAATTTGTTGTATAACATTACCACTGGGTCGATGCCTCTGCTAGTGAACTGTAAGTCCCCGAGGGTATTCACCAATACAGTAGCCAGTATTTCGGTGCAGGTAAAAAAACCGATTATATTTAAAAAACTTGCAATATCTAAATTTGAGAAAACGTTAAAACTGAGGATTTCCAAATGATCTGCACTTGAGACATAAGTTGTCGACATGCACATATGCAGAAATTGAATTCACAGTAACTTCGGTATTTTGTTATTTATTTGGTATAAAACTCATTTCTAATGATACTTCATTTGGTGTATTCTCCCTGTTTATTTCTGGTCTTAAAGTATCCAATTTTATTCTAATAATACATACTTATAACAGTGTCCTCACTTAACACGTCCTCTTCTTCCTCTATGTCACCTTGTTTTGTAGACATTCCCGTTGTAGTAACTCTTCCATCCATAGAAATGTCTTTAATCTTGCTTAGAATCGTATCCAGGTTATTTCTAGGCGGAGGCTTATGTTGTACAATTGGTATGATTCTCATTGGTCGATCTGTCTGTTTTTGTAGTGTTCTTCGAACATTTATTGTCGTGGATTCTTTGACATCATTTTCTGTTGTCATAAATCCTTTCCATAATAAGGGATTAGTGTTTTGGTTTTGTATTGTTGTTGATTGTGTGTTATCCTTAAGAGTTTTCATCACTTTTTCCTCTATCCTGTTTTGTAGTGTTGTAGATTCTGTGTCGTCTTTTTGTGTTGTCATTACCTCTTCCCACACAGAGAAATTAGAATTTTGATCATACAGACTAAACATTGCTTTGGCATGTTTACCTTTGCTGGAATCAGTAGTCGTTGTAATTGGAGTGACCGTTCCTTGCAAGGAATTTTGGATAAACTCTGATTTAGAATTTATAATGTCAACTGAATGACTCATAAATGGAAACTGTGTTTGATCAGTGTACGAATTTGTTGGAACAATTTTAAATGGCTCATCCAATAACTTAGAACGCCAAAGAGTTGGAGTTGTAGGGTATATTTCTGGGTTCTCCACCAGTTTGTTAGATGTTCGATTTATATGTTTCATAGTAGTTATTTCATTGATTATGAAAGATGAACTATCATCTACTGTCGATGCAGCTACTGGTGAAGACATATTGTTATTATACAAATGTGAAACTGGTTGTAAAATACCTACAGTAGTAGATGTTATGGTATTTGTGATGATGTTACTAATTCCATTATATGAAGATGTGTCAATACTTGCAAACAGTGTCGATGTTGATACTAAAATATCATTAAGTGACATGCTGTGATTACTGTTATGAAGGTTTTGAGATATTTGAGGAATCCTTCCATCAAAGGATTGATCAAATGGCGCATTAATATCCGTACTTTCTGTCTTCGAAACTTTTTTATGCAGAGCTGTCGTCGTGTTCTGAGAATTGGTCCTCGAAGTTTCTATATTTGGTTGAACACTTTCTGTAGAAATAACTATATCATTGATTTCATTGTTCGTCCTGTCTAAGGGAATAGTGGATGTATTATTGACGGAGTTAAAATTTGCTATAGGTGAAACAATTGGCTCAAACAGAAGGGGTAATCCCTCGTCTATGGATTCATTATTTAGATTATTTTGGTGCAGCAATTCATCCATAATTGCCACTGGTGGAGTGTCGTTAGCAAACTGGAGGTCAGAACAGGTCACCAAAATTGTACCCTTGTCTGAAATGAATAAAAATTGTATGTGTTATTTGTGGTAGCTAGAAATATTCTGACGAAAATTTTGTTAGATTTTTTTCCTTTTTTGTCACAGATTCAGCAGCAACCAAAAATACTTAATACAAAAATTCTGGTAAGAGTTAGCAAAATTGACTTGGAACGAAAAAGGATATTAAAAAGAACACCAAGAAACTATAAATTTACTTTAAGTGAAGTGTATTTATTTATATATTTTTCATTTATCTATTTATATATTTTATTTTACTTTTCAGAGACTTTCAAAAGAACTAAATATAAGTTTTTCCCTATTTCTAATTTTTTATAAAGAGAAAATCACGAGGAAGCTAATAACTGACATAGAGGTCTTTTTTGATTTAAGGGAAACTCAAAAGGACATCCACAACAAATTGATTTCAAGCATAGTAAGTGAAACAACGGCAGTAGAATACCGAATGAACAAAGGAGCGAAATTCACAAAAATCGAAGTCCAAAGACATGGCCAAAATGAGAACACAGAAAACAATGACATTAGACACAGAAAACAGTGACGTTAGACAGATACAAAGCACAGAAATAGAAATCACAACATTCAAACCAAAGGCACCCACAGTGTGAACTCCAGTGAAACTGAGAAAGACATCAGGTGCTCCGGAAGGGTAAGGATGTCATGCTCTGGTAAGAGCACCCGTCACACGGCGAGTGAGTTAATCCAGGAAAATGTCAAAGTCGGTAGTCAAATCCGGGAAGACGTGAATCTAGCTAAAAATGTCCATTTTCATTTGGGATACTGACACGTCATATCTTTCAATGATGTTATGGTGATGGCCATAGAATTTCTTGAGGGATGAAATTAACATAGGTTGAACAAATCTCTGACTAAGTAGCTTTTGAGACAGTGTTTTTGCTCTGTTAAAAAAATTACTGAACAAACTACACGCTTGACAGTAACGAATCAATTGTGAAATGTACACTCTATAGGCTGGAGAGGTAGATATATTGCTGCTTAGAAAGGGAAAGTTGACAATTTGGAAACTTAGTAGTAAGTCTTCTAGGGAAGACATGTGTCGCCTGCGTAATTACGCAAAAAGATATTTTAAGTTCCGTCAAACAGAAAGTGGGCATGCAAGAGATCTATAACTCTATTACACGGTATAGGACCCTCTTACACAGTATAAGTCACCATACTGATACTCCATGCCAAATTGCAGAAGGCAGGAATATGTGGTTCCTGAGAAAAACATGACAGAAATGTTCAAGACTCGAAAAATATTCTTAGTTCCGTCAAACAGGAAGTAGGTATGTGAGAGATCCAAAACTCTATTACACAGTATAGGTCCTCATACTGACACTCTTTGCTTAATTTCAGAAAGCTGGGATATGTGGTTCCTGAGAAAAATGTGACAGAAGTTTTTTGTGACACCGATCAGAAAAAATATTCTAAATTCCGTCAAACAGGAAGTGGGCATGCAAGAGATCTATAACTCTATTACACGGTATAAGTCCCCATACTGACACTCCATGATAAATTTCAGAAGGCTGGGATATTTGGTTCCTGAGAAATGACAGAAATTTTTTGTGACCCTGATAGGTAAAAAATTTCCTAAGTTCCGTCCAACAGGAAGTGGGCATACAAGAGATCCCAAACTCTCTTACAGGGTATAGGTCCCCATTCTGATACACAATATTGAATTGCAGAAGGCTAGGATTTATGGTACCTGAGAAAAATGTGACCGAAATTTTTAAGACTCAAAAAATATTCTAAGTTCCGTCAAACAGGAAGTGGGCATGCGAGAGATTCAAAACTCTATTACACGGTATAGATTCCCATACTGATACTCCATGCCAAATTGCAGAAGGCTAGGATACATGGTTCCTGAGAAAAGTTTGACAGAATTTTTTTTGTGACACCGACGCGGACGACGACGCCGACGACGTAAGACGACGGATAGTGATCCCTATATGTCGCCACTGCTTGAACGCAGGCGACACAATTAAAATCATCAATCTTAACATATAGCTTAGATTTCAAACGTCCATCTTCGTCAAAATACAATAAAAGATCTAGGTTCGAAGCTGAAGTAGGTGTTCCAGTGAAACACGTATGACAAAAAAGAGCAACTTTGCAAAGGAGAAAAGTTTTATTCCTATTTCTAATGAGTTTCTTTCGACCATGCATTAATTCCAGTATTTCTAGTTTTTATCTTGTTTAAACTTTCCATTTTTTTGGTCTGAAATACAAAACTATAAGCAAACTGCATGTTAGGAAAGCTTAAGTTAGAGTTCGTGTCATCGAGAAATTATTGGAACACAAAATTCACTTTTAATCAATTGCGTTTGAAAAACTTCTAAAAATGAAAGATTTTAATCTACTAATTATCCTTATAATATTTTACAGCTTAATCACTTATCACTTAACAAGTGCAGAAGATATGTACAATTCTTTGATGAATGTGTGGCCATAGGATAACTTGTATGTTTATAATCCTTCAGGGTAAGTGTCTTTAACATTAATTAGCCAATTATCCTATACACCTTACTTTACATGACAGAGAACATAAATGTCAATTCTCACTTGTTTATATCATTTCCATTTTCGGTCATGTTCACTATTTTTGTGTGTACCAGATACCCTCAAATACATGTCCAGTAAAGGGCTCATTCTTAAACCCGATACCGAGAAAATTCCAGCAATAGTCGAATTCTGGTAACGTTACAAGTATAGTAGTAATTACTGTCATGACATATGTCAGTTATTGGTATAACTGTAAAATGCTGCTAACGAGGGCGGTCGGGAAAAAATATAAAACTGACAAGGTGATAGAAAGACTAGAAAAGAACGGATTTCCCTATATACATGATATAGTCATGTAGAAGCTATCTTTATCGAATACTTGTAAACAAAAAGCAACATTTAATACAATATGTTATCCGTTTAAAAGCACTCTGTCAGAGTTTTGAAACTTTAACGTTTGATTTGTTCTGATTAAATAATCATGGAAGGGATATGGAGTAAATGCACATGAACAAGTCTCTTTGCAAATACATTGTAGAACCAACGGAACAACGTTTTTATTGTTTTTAACCATCTAATTCTCGAAGTCACCATGAGGCCTTCACAAATAAGGTCTGTTTTGATATTTTCTAATATAAGGCAGTATTGTCGAATGGTTATTTTAAGGATCAAAGATAGCTTGAATATATATTATATACTAAAACGAGTGGAATTTGATATGAATTAAATGAAAGAGAACAAAAAAATATCTGCAATATATGATTGATAGCAATACCTACAGGACCTAAAAATAAATACCAAAATTAGACTCTTCTTCAATCTTTACAATTTCTTTGCTATGGATATTATCACACTAAAGGTACCGGTGTTCGGCTCAATGCCGACGCCCTGCGTAACTGATAAATTTAAACTGAAAATGCATTCACCTTTGGAGATTTTAATGTAAACACATTAAAATACCGAAAATAATACAGCAGTATTTCTCTTAAGACAATTGTACCCATAAGACGGGCGAAAACAAAGCTTAATATCTGAGATATTGCAGTAAATAAATTTACAATAACTTCTGTAATTTGTTATTTGTTATCACTGGGTGGATCGGTGCCACTGCTGATCGACTGTTAGTCCCCGAGAATACTCACCGGCGCAGTAGTCCGACCCGAAAGCCGATTTTATTTAGAAACTTGCAATATCTAAATTTTTGTACATTTTGTAGAAAACTAAGGAGTCATGATCGCCCTGATGCAAAGCTCTGTCCTTAGCTGATTTTGGTTTTCCATTTTGATCATATTTGATTATATGTTCTCATCTTTGCGTTTATGGTCTTCAAAATGTTTTGATTTTATCTGCACCGATGAGACATAAGTTGTCGAAATGGCCATATGCAGAAACTAAATTTACAGTTACTTCGGTATTTTGTTATTTTATAATCATAATATGCTGATAGTATGGGAAAAATATTAAGACAGTAAAAAAGCAGAATAAGTGACTTAATCATTCATAACTGACAAGTTCTCACTATTAGGAACATTGAAACTATCTACAAAATTGGATAGTATTATGATTTCCTTAAAAAAGTTTCATGTCCATTTTTATATATTACGTAATACATGCATTACCACAAAATAAATGCCTATTCACTAACCTTTGCTAAAATGATATATTAGTAATCCTACGAACAAGTATATGTACATGGTTGAAGCTTTAATTTCACCAAAAAAGATGTAATTTTGTTTCAACTTCTCAATTAATTAGTTCCAAAGAAAATCACAGCAACCATAGCTTATAGAAGGTTTTATGTTCCGAAACGAGTTTCAAAACTTCAAAATTCATAACACTACTTCGAATTTTTCCATTTTAAAAAATTTAAGCCGTCCACACAGAAAGATGTCAAAACAATAATTATCACACTACCTGGTCAACAGTCGATTAACAATATTACTTACTTTATGTAGATAGTATATTTTATAGTTTTTGTGTGTCATGGACATTGTACAAAATACTTAAGTACATGAAAATATTTATTTTTGGTTATTAGGAACATGATAAACCAACATTAATGTGTCTATTTCACCACCACAATTTTTATTACAAATAGTGACTAATTGGCTAAAACAATAGGGGTGTTTCTTTACTTGTTCTAAAAAATAAGGCATTTGTGTATCATATTTGAAATCTTGAGGCGTATAAATTCAACTTGTACTTTGACTCATATACCATTTTCTATATAAGCATTACTTTTGTTTGAAAGTGTCATGAATAGAAAAGAAATATCAATATACAAAAATTTTAGAAAAAAAGGTGAAAACGGAAACATCAGTCTTAAACGAATAATCCAAGGACAATGGCAACATCTGCTTACAGTCACTTTGAATTTATGAAAATATGAATGACTATAATAAATACGAAATGTCGTGGTAAAAATTGGAATCCAGTAGAATCCAGAATCCTTCAAGTGAAATATTATTTATACTGGGACAAATAAGAATTCTGATCACATCATTGTTATTCATGTTTGAAATAGTTGCTCTGGTTATTTCCTCTTTTCAGATTCCTTACATCGCCCTTAATCATGTTAATTGTACATTACATGTAAACCAAGTGGTTTGAGACTTGTTCTTGTGATTGAGACAACGGCAGTAGAATACCGAAGGAGTTTGAATAAATATTTATAAAATATTGAGTTGAATAAATATTTATAAAATAACAAAATACCGAAGTTACTGTTAACAGAGACTTATAATTAAATGTCTCTGCTGTTAATTTATTTTCTGCATGTGCATATTTCGACAACTAATGTCTCATCAGTGCAGATCAAACCAAAACATGTGGAAGTCCATTAATCGAAAAAAAGTGTCAAAGTTGATAGAGAACAAATAACCAAAAGGATCTAAATAAAAAAGCAAAAACTGAGCTAAGGACAGAGCTATGCATGATGGAGATACTGCTTAGATTTAAACAAAATTTTATAAAATTTAGATATTGCTAGTTTCAATACGCTCGTTTTTCGGGTCAGCGCCGAAGTACTGAATACTGGGTTGGTGAATACCCTCGGGGACTAACAGTCCACCAGCAGAGGCATCGGCCCAGTGGTAA